>MQUG01000868.1:0-30011 GCA_007213375.1 Steinernema feltiae | reverse complement strand
CGATGACTATTACCTGGCACAGAACGCCTCTAGCACAGTTGAAGACTACAAGCTTACCGTATGCACTGCAGCTGGATACCGTAATCCGCATATAATCCTCATTCTGTTCATCGCCAGCCACGAGACTCAAAATCGCTTCTGTCTTCACTCCAGCTGCCGCCACTTTCAGTGTGTGTGAGGCGATGTCGCAGGGATTGTCATCGAGCAGTTGAGCTAAGCCAAAGAAGAAGTAACCCGGAGCCATCATGCACTGCAGAACGCCAATGTGAATCATGATACGGTAGCATTCTTTCGATCGGTACTTGGGTGCGGAGAGGAAGATCTAAATCAAATCAATTTACGGTCTTCTAAGGC
Organism: Steinernema feltiae; assembly: GCA_007213375.1. NCBI lineage: Eukaryota > Metazoa > Nematoda > Chromadorea > Rhabditida > Steinernematidae > Steinernema > Steinernema feltiae. The sequence continues at coordinate 29,657 of MQUG01000868.1, read as the reverse complement.
TTCCAACTTACAAATACAATTCTTACGTAAACAGGCGCCGCAATCAGCACAACAAGAGAGTGGGAAAGGCCTATCGCAAACTGTAGAGACATCGTGAATGAACGTTTTTCGAATTTTAAGAAACAAAAAGTGTTGTTTGTTCAGTTAACGACGGTAATTTCCAATCAAGTGGCGATTTGGTCTAATGGATGGAAATTAACTGGAATGAACACATGTGTGTTTAAAGATGGTCGACGATCAAAGAATCATTCGTGTTTTAAAGTCCAGTGACCTTATTAAAATCAAAATCACAGCTGCAGCTCTCATTCTACCGGCTGCCAGCGCAACGCATTTAATTAATCTGGTCAGATCTGTCCTGAGTTGTCCTGGCTCAGCAAAATGCACTTAAAGAAGTTAATGCAAATGCACTTGAAATGCAATCGAAAAATCAATATTTGTTTCGTTTTGCGCCGTAGTTTGACCATGAGAAGCGGATGAGCCGGAAATCGAGCCGACCGGCTCGTGGCTCCATAAGTAATCGTTGTTCGATAAGTGACCATGTTTTCAAAATACGAGCTTTTTCATTCATTTATCTGGCTTTTTTTGTTGTTTTCTAGCCAAATCAAACAGTTAAACTGTTAAACGCACAAAACAGGCAAATTTATTTAAGTTTAGCGAATATTGAGCCCATTGGCTCAACATCCGGCTCGGTGGGATTTTTGTAAAACGAGCTTTTTAAAAAAATCGGCTTTTCTGTTTCTAAATGAGTTTTGCTTACACTTCATTCATTAACAATTTATCCTATTTTTATTTAAATCAGTTGATCTCATGACATCTCATCTTTTTGAGCATCAAAGTGACTTTGTCACTGTTTCAGTTGTGCCCCTGCGGTTAGTCATCAACACACACTACAAACCACAGCTCCTTCTTGCTGATTAACGGTTTCAGCACATTTTTGATACGCAAATACCCTCTATGACCACAAAATACATTTTGGCGCCATCGCATCGTCTCGCTGATCGCACATTGCATCAGATCAGCGCGGCGCGGTTCGGACGTCAATATAAAGGAGATGATGAGCGGAGCGCGCCATCATTCGTCCTCCGCGTCGTGGTGTGTTTTGATGACGAAATCGCGTGTTTGTTTGTTCTTGCCTTGTTGCTCCCTGCTTCTCCGAGGATTTGCGATTCCGCTGCTCTTCCTGTAACGGTACGGAACAGCACCGTTCAATGCGCGATGCGTCATTGTGGCGTTTGCGACGAAACGCAGCATTGCATGATTCACTTCATCGCATCCGTTCCTTTCCCGCTATGTTTCGTTCGCATTGCTGCTGGGCGACGCGTTTGTGGGAGAGAATTTGAAGGAAGAGATAGGCAGAACGCGCATTCGGTTGCTATCTACGCTGGTCGCGGCGTCTTCTGACAATCTGATCAAGGAGATGGACTTTGTGACGGCTAGGACACAATTTTTAGACTAATCGAAACTGTTTGTCTCGGCGAAATTTTGAGTTTTCGGTTTTTTTTTTGAAAATTATGCAAGCGTTTAGTGTGATCTCAGATATCTCGGTCCGATCACCATCAGTTCAATTTTAAATTTCGCGCCCAAATTTTGGCGTCATCACTTTCTCGTCTCCGATCGCGCGTCGCGTCTTTTGCGATGCGTTCCGTTTTTGTTCTCTGAGGTCGACGGGAGAACAAAACGATTCTGCGGTGAGCGGCGAGCGTCATTTGTTGTTGAATGTGTGGCGGCGCACTTCGTGTTTAGCGGTTGACGACCTGACGAGTGTTGTTGACTTTGAACTGTTGATTGATTCAAGGATTACTTGTGTTTGACTTCTAGGCGTCTCCATCTTCCCTAAGATCAGAACCATAGAGCAACGACTTAAATAAGACTGTTTTTATTGCGCATTTGAGCATTTCCTTGCGTGGATCGATTACTTCAAATGGCCAATTTCAGACCAAAATAAATTCACGATGGCCCTGCTGTTGAAAGGAGAGAAAATTGTCAAAAACGACGAGGAAGTTGACGCCGCTGAAGCGCTCGAAGGCAAGATCGTCGGCCTCTATTTCTCCGCCGGATGGTGCGGTCCGTGCCGCCAATTCACCCCCAAATTGAAGGTGCGAAATCGACCACAATGATCAGGATTGAATGAATGTGTGTTCAGCGTTTTTACCAAAAAGTCCAGGCGGCCGGAAAGAAATTTGAGATTGTCTTCGTCTCTCGCGATCGCGAAGAGGAGGATTTGATCGAGTACTTCGATGAGCACCAGGGCGAATGGACCTACCTCACCTTTGGAAACCCCAAGATCCAGTGAGTTTTCGCTTGCGTTCATTCGTCATGCTCAATGACGTGATTTTGCAGAGAACTTCTCGAGAAATACGAGGTGAAGACCGTTCCCACTTTCCGCATCATCAAGTCCGACGGCACCGTGATCGTTGAGGACGGCCGCACTGAGGTCGCCGAGAAAGGCGCGGATGGAGCTGTCGATCTGTTCGAGAACTGGGAGGCGTTCAGCGAAATGTAAAACACTTAAGACTAATTTATTGTGGAAATTTGTGAATTCGGTGATGTATTTTAAGCGTTTTCAAAATAAAGGAATCGTTCTTGATTGATTTCTTGACGTTCATGGCAACAGACATTACAGACACAGACACAGAACAGACACTCGTTACATTTGCACAAGTGACAAGACAAGCGGTGTGAAATTCTCAACTTGCCACCTCTGTTCTCACGAGCTATTTTCGCAGCTATGCATTGCTTTGTATTTTATGGAGTGTTGGTCCCGACACGGCCGCTATTACCTGTAACAATTCCGCTGAATGTGAACGATGGAAACGCGTCTATTTTGTTATTTTGCATCGTGGTTGCGAGACGTTCCAGCGATGAACTTTGTTCCTTTCGAGTTTTGCGACGACGTCATCTCAGCCCTCGGGTATTTGCCTCAACGCTACACTCTCTCGCGTCTCTCCAAATTCCCAACATGGAAAGCGTCTCTGGAACGCCATCTCCTGAATCGCGCGTCTCTAGCATTGCTGATTGGCTACGCGGACGGTGAATGGCGATATTCGTTTGCGCAGGAAGTGAATGAACAAAGTGTGAAACTCAGTTTTTCGGAGTGAAAGATTTGAACGAGAAATACATCAGAATTGAGAAGATCATCTTCGCTGACTTCTTTGGGAATATTCGATGTTCTCTGCACAAACTCAAGGAGATTATCCGCTTTAGCACCGCCCATGTCCATCAATCAAAGCTCTCTCTTCAATGGACGATCGATGAACCGGATATCAGCGCTCTAATAGCTCTCTACAATCCTTCAATGTTCCATGAAATCATAGTTTACAAGTACTCACACAAATTCAAGGATTTTCTGAAGAAAGCAGCAAAGTCAGAGCTGCTAAAACTCAAATTTTACCATGGATGTCCGCTTGCTTTAAGAGTCGAATGCGATCAATTGAAGATAAAAGAGCAGAAAAGATGCGAGATCGAGAAGACGACAGAAGAGAATGAAAGTAATCGAAATGTTCTCACGCGCGCGATTTATTTGAGTCGCGCTTTTATTATTTTCGTCAAGCGGATGCTTGTTGGGCGTTGAGAAGTGCAGTTTAAGCAATAAAATTGGTCTCGGCGTGGGCATTACATGTAATTAGAGTGTTAGACATCTGATGCCTACGTCTACTGTAACGCGACCAGCAGCAGTGGCCGCAGCCGCCGCATTCCAGATTCCGCAGTTTGAGTTGTCGGGTGGCAATTTCACCAGAGCATCCAGATCCTTCAGAACAGCGCAGACGGCGTCGCAGAAGAGAAACGGCACGGACTCCATCGCTCAATCCAAAAGATAAGAAACAAATATTCCCAACATAAATGTTTTTAATGCAATGCGACTGATTCACAGTATCATGACGTGAATCAGTCGTGAATCAGTTGCATTTTAAAGCGACGATTAAACAATTCAATTGAATTTTAAAGTTCAGTTATCGTAATTAAATTGGATCCTGAAACGATCGAAGTAAAAACGTGTGATTTCCATTTCCGCTCCGTCTGTTCGTCTCCAAGCAATCCTGCAATTGTCCGTTTTAATCTGCATCTCCTTCTTCAATTTCCTAAGCTTTCGGAACTTTGCGCCAAAACGAGCCTCGAAAGCGAACCTTTCATGTAGACATGATTTTCGGAGAAGCTTCTTGAGAAATTTGAGGCCAAAGACCAAAGAGTTTTCAACATCCACGTTTGTGAACGATTTCGTTAAAGCGAAGCGTTCAATCGACACGCGGAGTTCATCTCACCATCTATCGCCTGTTATGTCGATTATCTTCAAAACTTCAGATTGCAGCTGAACGGTAAGGAGATGCTCGGCTGTTCTCGAATAAATGCCAACACAGATGTCCAAAAACGACGAATTACAGAACAGCGAGAGCAACTCGGCGAGGATGTCATCTGGGATCTTCAGGTTCTCTGAAATCCACATCCGAGCCGAGTTTACGAACAGGGCAGAGTACTTCAGAATCTCCTTTACCTCATCAACAGTGGAGGTGTGTGAATTTCCAAGTCCGTTCCAAGTTCCAATTCCAACAGATGATGTTCGAACGCAACATCTGCTGATCGCTTTCAGCTCTTGGAAAGTATTGGAAATTTGCTCGTTTTTAGCTGTTTTGCAAATTAGATAAGACCACACACCATCTTTGTAGTTGATATCCACTTCTACTGTAACGCGACCAGCAGCAGTTGCCGCAGCCGCCGCATTCCAGATTGCGCAGTTTGAGTTGTCCGACGTCAGTTCCACAAGTGCGTCCAGATCCGTCAAAACATCGCAGACCGCGTCGCAGAAGGCGTACGGCACGGACTCCATCGCTCAATGCAATCGCAAAGAAACGAATATTCCCAACATAAATGCTTTAATGCATTGCGACTGATTCACAGTTTCTGTTGTGGCCTTGGCATTGCTTGAGTTGGCCAGACCAGCTGGGCAGTCAGACAACCATGCTTGTTGGATGCATACATAGCGATTGAATTTAAGTAATAAAATGTATGTCGGAAAACGTGTTTGCAAACAAAATTGGACCCTGTGCGTACATTACCAAGTCATTCACAGATAGCAAGGGTGCCAGACATATGAAACGCAATTGATTCATTCTCCAAAATTTGTCTTCTCTACAAAACAAGCAACAGTACAACATCAAACGTGATCTCCATGAACTAAACTAAATTGATACAACAATCGGAATCCACCTTTTCAATGGTAACTCCTCTTCTCTGCTGCAAATCCTTCAAATCGTCTCTCAAAAGGTCGTAGAAGTTCTTATAAATCAGCATTTTCTTCAACGACGAGCTGTTCGTTCTGATGAGGTTCCGAGCAAAATTCATCGAAGATTCTCTGAAAGTTCCAGAATCGAATTCACGAAGATCGACATTTTTGAAGAACGAGAGAAAATGGGCGACTTTGTCATCGGGGAAGTCATAGTTAGTGATCGCCAATAAGGAAAAATTCATGCAATTTGCAACGCGCTGTGCAATCTGACTCATTGCGCTCTCTGTAGCGCTGTAAAAGTACGCTTCTCTGAATGAAACAGTCCAGATGCGAAGATATTTTGGATTGATTTTTTGGATTTCGTCCCAGTTGTGACACGATAAAGGGCGAAGCGGGTTGACACGCACAAATGTGTATCCCCACGTGCCGCGGAGGCAGCCAAAATGCACAGCGAACGATCTTCTCTGATCCGAGTGGTCCTGAAGCGCTTTGTTCCATTTGGCTTCTGGTAAAGAAGCACCGAGTGGAGGTAGGTCCTTGATTGTTCCGACGACAGCGTCACAAAAAGCGAAAGCAACAGAGTCCATTTGCAGATAGCGATGGCTTTTAGCCAGAAAATGAATAAATAGCAGTGAATCCATACAAAAAGCTATGCACACCGGACGCGATGCTTTGTGACGCTATTCTGGCACTACATATGTGGACTCACTTGAACACAATGAACACACTGTGTTCATACTATGTGTTACGTGTTTTAAATCAATTAATTTCTGCACTTTATGGCTCTGAACTAATAGATCGCAACGGATGCTAACAGTTGACATCACATTTGTGACAACACTGCAGCCGACGATTGACATTATCATATCAAAGGGGCGCCCGGTCACAGGACATAAAATTACGTTTAGGTCGGCTGCCTTCAACACAGCCTGTGAAGCCAAAAAACTAGGTATACCATGGTAAGCTCGAAACAGAACGATTGGGCGGCGCGGTTTGGGCGACAGGAAGACTGGGCGCCTGCTCAGATGTGACTTTTCATTGCTATTGACGTTCGATGGCTTTGCAGAGCCTAAGCCTAACCTAAGTTATAACTATAACTTAGGTTAGGCTGACTGTTTTAGTCTTATAGTCTAGTTTTTGACTTACCAGGCTTTGTAGGGCGCAGCGAGCTAATTACCAGGTTTCATACCTCATAGCACTGTGCCCTACAATGCAGACAAGTGCATTTGGTCCGGCGTCCAATCGTCCTGGTGCCCAAACTTCACGGACCCTGGTAAGCTAGACCTAAACTTGTCAGCTTGGCTATCTGAGAGGAGAGGAATTTGAGATTAAGTACTTTGAGTTTAAATTATAAGAATTTAAAGAACTTTTCGTGACTAGTGAGAAACGTCGTAGTTTTAGTTATGAATTCTTTCCACGAATTTCCCATAATTCCAGCTTTGCAGAAGTAAAAGGAGCGTTTTTATGCTTGGAGCAAAAATTATAGCATTTGCCTCAACTTCAGCTGTTCTTCCACCTGATCTAAAATTCATCTCCTGCCATATTTATAGCAGCAGCTGTTATTGTTTAATTTGCATGTTCAACCTGCTTAGGCAGCAACGCTCAAAGAATCAAACGCTTCAGGCTATTTGTGGGAGATTTTCTGGCGTTCTACATGCTTGAGACTCAAAGAACATTGCTGTCACTACTCACATCAGTGTGGCTCATTAATGTGACTCCTAATTGGAGTCTGGTTGAGTAATTGAATCAGAGACAAAAAACGGCTTCTCGGAACGATGAACCAATTGCGATTAAATTCTTTAAAGTTGATTATACGTCAGCATGGAGACTTTTCTGGTTCTCCGGAAGTATCTGAGCCCCTAGTTGAACAGTCTGTGAGCATCGCGGAAGGAATCGAACAAGGAAACAAGTGACGAGCTTCGTGAGGGTCTAGATTCTCTCAAAAAGGGTCCGCAAAGCTCAGATTCTTCCGGAGAATCAGAAAATGTGGTTAGCCGGACTTTGCACGACTTAACAGCTCCCTTTTGCGTGAGGAAACGCTGCATTTTATGTGCAATTTTTAAAGCGCCGTGACTTTGTCGTCGGGCAAAAAACCTGCAAAACGCTGTGCAAATGAAATTTAAAAAGTTTTGCTTTTTGCTAAAGTCCTATTAGTCTGCGTAAGGCTTGTAGAACAAGCACTACTTCCTCTTAAATTTGCGCAACCAACTACCATCACGACGTGTATCCGTTACTGAACAATCGAGTTTAATTTTTAAACTGACCGTTGACTTTTAGATCTAGCATGCTCCAGCAGCTGCATTTTCCGCGCGTGATTTATCATTATCTTTGCAAGCGTATCTCATATCTCATTTGCCTAACAACGTGGAATTAATGCGAAATTATTGTTTTTAAACTAAAGAACGAGTGCGATCGTTTCTTCCCGGCTTACGATCCAATCATCTTTCAGTTGAGCTGTTTGGGAACTAACACCCTAACAACGCGTTTCAATTTGGGACACTGCGCAGCATTTACTTGATCCATTTCTGCACTCTTTTGCTCCCATTTCAGACTCTTCCCTTCGAGTAGTGTTGCTTTCAGCTGCTCTCATTTGCGTCATTTTTGTGGTACATCGCAAATGCGAGATTCTACGTAAAAGGTGCATACAAAATCAGGATTTTCATTTCTTGCACTGTAAGACCTTTTTTGCCTCTCAGAAATGAAGTCTGATTATTGGACTTGAAGCATTAGAGTACAAACGTCCGTTTACATGAACTGTTTGCTCGAACATTATCGTAATGAAGTGTGCACCTTTTACGGTCAATTCAAAGTGAATGTTTTCAACAATTTAAAACGAGTCTATAAAGTACTTTGCCTGCATTGCCTCGGCAATTGGTCATTAACGACCTTTTCATCACGTGTTTGCGCTTGTTATTTGTTCCAAGGCAACTAATAGCGCTTGGTCATACTGCAACTAGTCAGAGATGTGCGCAAAAGATCAACAGAGCTGTGCAGCTCGACCTGAAGTGCAATTTCGGTCTAGTTTCCTTGTCAATCAGACTTCGTAGAGCGCCAGATCCCGGTGAGCTTCGGTGATCCATGCGTGAACTTGTACACCCTTATATTTTGCACCATAATTAACGTTCTATTAGACGCGTATTGCAAAGCTAAGTTTCTGGAATGACCGGCAGATTGCGTAAAAAAGGATACGAAAATAAGCGCTATTGGACTTTAACCGTCCGCCTCCATTTTAACCGAAAATGTAACTAATTTTATTCTGAAATTGCATTTCATTTTTCAATCAAATTCAGTCGGCCACGAATTTTAATGACTTCTATGCCAGCTCGCTCTTAACGATCTTTACTCTTTCCAGCTTACCTAAATTCAATTCAACTTTTCTAAGCGAATTTCTTGTTTACATTTCGTTCGAAATGCACTTCTCCTCAACTGCTTGCCGCAATCCAATTACGAACACCCAGGTGAATGTGGAAAATCACATGTTTGCGCTGGCCTAACCATGTGTTCACACTCAATTGGAGACAATTTCCGATTACTCACATGAACTTTCCGCCAACTGTCCTTCTTCTCGATTCTAAACAAATCGCGTGTTCAGTGAGTGAGTTTTTCGGGCTTATTTTTAGCTCTAACGCGCGGGCTCCGCCTATTACGGAAGAAGAGCCTGAATAATTGCTGCTTTCTTTGTTGTAGGACGTAAGCGATGGTTCCCGAAATGTCCATTCCTGCGCTCACCTTCGTTGAGCTCTTCTTCGACCTCCTGGCGCCGTTCTTCAATGTTTACCTGATCTTTCTGCTGCGAAAACAGGTTTTTCACTTCAATTTGCGAATTCTAATCGTAAGTTTTGACTATTTGTGCTCAGATTAAGGGTGCTCTTGAAGTGTTGCATACAAGGGCATTCGTAAGGGACTGATATTCTGTGTGGGCGTCCTTGGGGCAACTGAATTCGAATTGAATCACAAATATTCCGCTTTCTGTGCTTCCCCGATACAAAATGAAAGAATTGTATGAATTGTCACGCAATTTTCGTTTTGTCACGTCATGTTTTAAAGAGCTTCATTCCCAGATACAGGAGTTAATGGGACAGAAAAATCAAATTTCAAGAAGTTCAAGAGACGTTTGTGGACCCATTATTTCAATGAAAAACTTTAAATTCCGGGTTCATTGGCTCAAGAAGGTGATGAACTTGACATTCAATATTTTTTGAGTGGCTCTTCTGCATCGTTTGCACCCATTGCAGCGCTAATCCGTGGAAATTGAACCAAGTTGTAGCACGATTCTTTCTAGGGACAACACAAATCACCGCTGTTTCGTTCAAGATTTAGATTTGGATAGTGGAAACGCCATAGAAGTGGGGGTAGAGGATGCAGAAGAGTCTAATTGACATTAATTATAAGTTGATTTTCCATTTTACTCCTCGTGGAACAAGAATTTCAACGTTTTCCGCAACGTTGAAAATAAACAAAACGTAAACAGAGGTCAAGAGAAGACCACACACATGGCGCGTTTCGCACCTTTGTGTCATTTGCGTTGAATACGACGCGGAGAATACGCTTTATTCAATGTGAAAGACTATAATTATGGGTTTCTTATGATTAGGCCATTTTTAGATCAACTTCTCCGTCTCCCTTATCTTCCTGACCCTCACCCGAGTCGTCCTCACCAGCCACGTCATATTCTCTCAGCCATTCCCCGATCGCTTCCTCCAGCCGGTCGAAATTCTACATGACGTCTGCGTCAACAATGTTATGAGCATCGCCTTGCCGATCGTCATCGAGCGCATTGTCGCCACCGCCATGGTCTATCGCTACGAGACCGCCAGCTGCCCCTGGACTCCGTTCCTTGCCATTGCTGTTCTTGTATGCGGAAATCCGTGCTGCCGTAATCACGAGTCATTTTAGTGGACAATCAACATCTTTGACTGCTTCCAAGGCCGAGATATCATGAGGAAAATCTTCCAAAACACCGAGACCGTGGGCGACAGGGTCTACGTGACCGCCTCTACCAGCGTCCTCCTGTTCATCAACGCTTTTGGCTTTGTGGTGGGTCATTTGAACATAATCGCATAAAATTCAGTCTTTTCAGCTCTTTTTGATCCTTGTTAGCTACAACACTCATCGTTTCAAGATGAACTACGGTGTTCACTCCCTAACGCAGCGCTTCCAGATGGCCGAGAATATTAGGACCAGCAGGCAGCTTCTGAAAGTCATCTTCATTAACTTTGTAGTGTGGGTTTCTGTAGCCTTGTCTTTCAAGTCAACCAATCGATTTAGGAACCTTTTCTCAGGGGCACTCATCTTCTGTGTGGTGTACCTGAACACAGCAGAGATCAACAAGCTTCTGTCCCAGATTTTCGACCTAACCGCCGCTCTGCTCGCTTCAGTCATTCCAGTCGTTCTGATCGCGTCGCATCCGAAACTGTCAATGGACTGCTACAAGCTGTGGATTACGGTAACTCGTAGAAAAGTGGATCGAACCAAAGAGAAGCCGACACAAACTGTCAACAATCAATCGTTGATTGTGAATGCGAGAGAGGAGAGAGATGTGTACTTCAATCAGTTGAGTCTGACGTGGAAGTAGATGGATGAACTGGTGCCAGTATGATGTCGTGTTTGACCCAGATTGTACATTAAAGGGACACGTTCCACAAACGTCTCAGTTTATTCTGAAATGTGATGCCACAAACTTGTGTTTCCATGGCGTTTTTTGACCAATTCGAGGCTGCGAGGAACGCACATGACCAGAATCACGTGAAACAGTCGGAAATAGTCAGTTTCGGCAAGAAACGGTCAAAGTACTATATGAAATGTAGAGTCTCCGTTAAGTTTTGTAATCTCAAAACTGAGCTGTCCTACAAAAATTCTGATTTCACCACAGAGGTTGCAAGGGTGGGAGTAGAGTAATTACGGATCCCAAGATGTGTGTGGCGAGTTGCAAAGGGGGACAAGATAAAAAGAGAGTTTTATTAAGCTTAACGGCACACAAGTGCGGTCGAGAGATGAATCGTCGAGAGATGAGTCGACGGGCCGGCCTCGAATCAGCGCTGTCGTCCTCCTAAGTAGTCGTTGCCTCGGGCGTCGCCTGAAAGATAACACTTATCAATGTTCGTCAATCATGCTACACATCCGCTTACGCTTGTAGTGCCCGTGAGAAACAACGCCGAATGGTGATGACGCATTACAGTAGACAAAACACCGACTAAATTAAATGCTATTGACCAACTCTATTCTCAACCCATAGTTGCCACTGCAAGTCAATCTAGAACGAGGCTTTAGATCGTCTTGTTAGATATTCACACTTTACATCAAACGCAGTTGTCGTCATTCCTCACATTGTCCGATGATTCAGATGCTGCGTTCATCATTAGGCGTGCAGCGGCGTTCAAGAAGTTCAAGGACTTGCGCTTGAGCTTCCTGCTAGGGTCTATCTTGTGCCTTTGTTCCAAAAGCTCCCGAACTGAGGGCGACTTTTACGAAAAATAGTGACGGCTATTCTATGTAGGTTAGAGCCCAATTTTCAGTTGAACTGGGCGTCGTAGTCAACGTTGTCTTTGCTCGTTCCCACATTGCTTCACACTCTCATGCAATTGACGTCATTCTTGTCATTTTTGTCTTCTGCACACCAGCCATGGACGTCCTCCCCTTCGAAATTCAACACAAAATCCTCCGTCGTCTTCCCAACATCAAAACGATCGCTGCAGCGCGAAGAGTCTGCCGCGACTGGAACGAGTTCATCGACAGCTACTTTGAACACATTGGCTTCGACATCGTGGCGTTGTGGGCGATAATCTGGTCTTGGTGATGTGGACGCCGGTATTTTAGAAAGTACGATGCACGCGTTGAGGAATTCTGGACCCATTCGATCAATCTATGGCGTGAACCTGCGGCTTTACGATTCGACGACTCCGGTAAATACAGAGATCACAATCCGGAAGGCGTTTTTCAACGTGAAGTCAGTTGGGTGTGGATCATGGCCACGGACCCAGAAATTGAATTCATCCCTCCAAAAGCCACTGAACAACTGATCGATCTGATGGGCATCGATGAGTTGATGGCGACCGCAGCTCAAGCGCATGTGATTTGTTTCGACGTGTTCGCATGCCTAAAGGTCGGTTTTTGAGTTGAATCTCCCCCTCGATAGAGTGTTGTAGATGAGCACAGAGGATCTTCGCAAGATTTGCGCTGCGCTGCCCCAAGCCAATCACTTTACAACAAGCAACATCGATTTCAAATGCGAATTCTTGTCGGAAGAGACGTTTGCAGTGCTCTTGGCTGAATTCGCTTCGTACTCTGTGAGTGAAACGCAGCCAGTGACAGTGGATCACAATCCAAGCATTTAGAAAATTAACCTAGACAATTACTGCATTCCTGAAACCCTGAGCTACTTGGCGCTCTTTGAGGACGTGCACAGAAAGGGTCAAATCAACGAATTCATCATCGCAGTCTTGCTGACAGAACAGTGCTCAAAGGAAGAAATTAAAGAGAAAATCGACGAAGCAGAGTTGGTACGTTGCAAGTTGCTACAGTATTCCATTTGAATACTTTAGAATTGCCCGAAACAGTCGATGAGCGCTCTACGCATTGATGCGTACGAGAACGTAAAAGAGGTCACTGAGCTGAATCCTGCGAAGAAATGCTCAGTTGGAGAGCCTCTCCTCATGTTTGCGCGCGTTTTCGTTGACTCGGAAAAGCGCCAAGGCAAAGGAGTTGTCAAGGAGCTGATCTTCGTTGTCTACTTGAGGTCCTACCGCTCTGAATACCTTCGGAATTTCTGGAAGGACAATTTTGTAACTCATTTCCTGCCGTCCTACACGGTCTCTCAGTGTACATTTGTATGTCCACTTGAATAAACAGCTTTCAATTGACGAATGTTTTTCGTTTTTTTTCATGCAAAAAATACTGACAAAAATCGCAGCTTATGAGAGTGAAAAAAGCACAAAAAAGTGAACATTACTCCTACCTTTTTCAAACTGGCGAAAGGTAATACCAATGCATCAAACAACCAGTCCATTTGATGACAAAATCAGACAAAATCAGTACAGACATCGTTGGAAAAAAGGAGAAGCGAATGATTTGAATCACTTTGCTGAAATCTCCGGCGAGAAACGGTTGATCATGGATTTGCGCAACCCTTCAGATTACGTTTACAAGGTTCTGGACTACAAGGTTCCCCAGCAAACTCACGGTAATGATATCTTGTCATTAAAATACATAGGATCTTAATGTTTAGGAGTACAAGAATGCGGAACTCTGTGCATGATTGTGGTCAAATTCGTCGCATTCGCCTAGAAACACGGTACTTTGCGTTCTACGTACCCGAGCTTGCTAGATGCATCCAAGCGCAACGCGTTTTACCAGAAGGCGATCAAGAGGGAACCTCAAAACGAACGGTCTTTGAACCGTCGCGATCTCGAGAAGTTAGTGTTGTTTTCACCAGTTGTCTTATAGCAGTGTTTTAGTAAACGTTGTCTTGTTTCTCTCTGCGCTCTGTTCTCACATTGCATCATATTTTCACAGAATTCTTGTCATTCCTGTCATTTTGTCTTCTGCACACCAGCCATGGACCTGCTGCCCTTCGAAATTCAACACAAAATCCTCCGTCGTCTTCCCAACATCAAAACGATCGCTGCAGCGCGAAGAGTCTGCCGCGACTGGAACGAGTTCATCGACAGCTACTTTGAACACTTTGGCTTCGACGTCTTGACTTTGTGAGTTTTCTTTTACCTTCTAAAAGCGTCGTGGACGGAACAGGACAACCGTTCGGAGAATGCTCCTCCGGAGAATATGCCGCAAAATTCGCCATTTGCATTTGCAACCCCAGTTTACTTGTTTTCAGCGACCACCACGGAAATGAAGAGATTTTGCGTAATTTGTTTACACGCTGGCGGAAACCGTATGATCTACAGTACGCCGACAGCGATAAATACAAAAGCCATAATCCAAAAGGCGTTTTTCGACGCGAACTCAGCTGGCTAATCATCTGGTCCCGACATGGGCACATTGAGTTTTTTTCGTTTAAAGATACGATGCTACTTGTGAATCAGTTGACCGCCGACGAGTTGATTGCGACCGCAAGTCGAGCCGATGTGATCTGTTTGGATGTGTTCATTTGTCTAAAGGTCGGTTTTGAGTTGAATTTCGCTTGATAGAGTCATTTAGATGACCACAGAGGATATGCGGAAGATCTGCGCAGCGCTGCCCGAAGCAAATAACCTCACAATGTTGGACTACAACTACGTAAGCGACTTTTTGTCGGAGGAGAAGTTTCAGCTGTTGCTGGACACGTTTGCTTCGCCCTCCGTGAGTGAAAATGAAGTGGACATAAGACGGTTAGGTCGTTTAGAAAATCAACCTGAATTACCATTGCATTCCGGAATGCACCAGCTACATGACTCTTTTCGAGGACGTGCACAGAAAGGGTCAAATCAACGAATTCATCATCGGGTTTATGTTGTCAGAAAATTGTCCAATCGTCAACGTTAGAGACAAAATCAAACGCGAAGAGCTGGTATGCGACAGTCCCTTGCATGTTAATCCAATCAGTTAAGGTCTGTTCACAACGATTTATCAGCGCAGTGCACATCGATGCCTACGAGAACGTAACAGAGCTCATCGAGCTGAATCCTGCGAAGAAATGCGCAGTTGGAGAGCCTCTCGTCATGTTTGCGCGCGTGTACGTTGACTCGGAAAAGCACCAACGCACCGGACCTGTCAAGGAGCTGATCTTCGTTGTCTACTTGAGGTCCTACCGCACTGAATACCTGCAGAATTTTTGGAAGGACAATTTTGAAAAGCATTTCATGCCTTTCATTTCACTCTATAATTGTAATCTCAAAATCCCCCTTGAATAAAGCACAGAGCCAGAAAAGAAAAAAGCACAACGTTAATCTTCTCTCCAACCGACACAATCGTCGAACTCATTGTAGAAATGAAACAAAGTCAGACAGAACGCAGAGCAGACACTGTACAAAGGGGTGGGGGGATGATTCCAACAGTCACTTTGCTGACAAGCGACAGTTGTGTGGTCGATATGGACCTCCTGAATCCCTCGGATCTCGTCTTCGCTGTTCTCGATCATCAAGTCATGCGACAAACATTCCGTAACGATATCCTGTCTTTGAATGCTCTGAAATTCGATTTTTAGAAGTGAACGAATGTGGCCCACTTTGTGTGCTCGTGCAGAATCTTGTCGAGTATGCTAGAACGAAGCATTTCTTCCATGTGAGCAGCACGAGCCTGACCGATCCGATGAAGCGACATGCGTTCTACTTGAAAGGTCTCCAGTTGGATTTGATACAGCCAGCTGATCGGCGGGAAGTTAAGAACCGTCGTGGATTAAACCGGGCCGACCTCCAGCGGCAAGTGTTTCTTTGGAATTTTCATGGTGATCTCTGCTTTAGTGTATTTGATGATTCGGACACTCGCTATCGGACTTCGTTTAGTTCCGTTACATGAAGTCCTTAGCGCTCCCCTTGTTTCAATTGACGCCAATTACGGGCAGATGTCGTCCACCGAAATATATGACTGGCTCCTGGTCGATAATCCTTCTCCACTGCTCTGTGGTATGCAGTTTGAAATCGAGCACGTGACCGTTTTGCCGTTTCAGAGATCGACAACGTGATGGACAATTTTCGTGCGCTGTCGGCGAAAGACTTGCGAAATGGAGTTCTCGAGTCGCTTCCGAGCTTGCCTGCGTTTCCTGTCGGGAACAGAGTCCTGGGAAACCATGTTGTTCTCGCTGTCAATGCGTTTACGGACTCTGGGGTTCTATACGTGACATTGGCTAATTCTTGTGGCCCTGAATGGGGCATCAATGGTCGAATCCATGTCCGTGTTTCAATTTTCTCCGTCCATGGAAACTTCCTGGGAATGAAATTCCGCTGCTACAAACCGACTTTTAAGAATCGTAAGTAACTGTGCATGTCCTAAATAAATCTTTGAAGTTGTGTGTGCTTGAGTGGATCTTCGCGAGTGTGCTTTGCTTTAGTAGTCATGACCAACAATTGAGTAGAAACAAAGTTATCCCATCATTTGCCATTCAAAAATTCTAATTTCTTGAAGTATATCCCATTACTTGCCAACTTGCTAGAAAGCAACAAATGTCTGAGTTTGTGATGGCCACGTTGTGCTACAGAAACGCGCGAAAATAAGCAAAAATTTAAAATTCTGAAACTGCCACGTTGTCGAACGTATGTTGCTCTACCAGTGTTGTGTTGACACTACCGCGTTCTGACCCGTAGAAACAGAGAAATCTGGCAAAATTTCTTATTTTTGAGCTGACTGCTCCTAAGAACCGTAACTCTTTACCAGTTGCTTCAGTTGAGCTCAATTTTTTGTTAAAAGATAGCTAAAGATTTGGCGCACAATGCTCCGTTTTCAGAAAAAATTACAAAAAAACGTGCGGCGACTGACAACGCAGAGAACATTTAATTTTTGGAATCATGGGTCAAAGTGCACCTGCGGCATCAAAGTGCAAAAGCAACCGCTCAACGACTTTCGTTCATTTCTAGACTCATTGTTTGGTGATCGAGAGGTTGATGGGTTCTTGTTCCGCACACATTGCTCACAGATTTTTCAGAAATTTCCCAACTGAAAATCTGCGATTTTAATACGATTTTCTGTGGTTTTTACACCAGATCAAATAATAGAACAAAGGAACAAAAATGACAGATCGAACATACATGATACTGCAGGTACTGTAGGACAGAAGTTGTACGCATCAATTTCAACTCCGTCTGTTCATTTCCAAGCAATGTGAACTCGTCCAATGGGACTTCAATTTTTATCTGAAAGTTCATCTTTTGTAGCTAAAAGAGATTTTTTAAAGAATTTTGAGAATCACAATTGAAGCGCGCGCTCCAACGGCCTTCTAAAGAGCTGCTGAAAAATTCTTTGCTCTTTGATTTTTGAAATTCTATGTATTCGCCAGCGCGTTCTCCGATCATGAGTTGGAACTTGTGCGACCATTGTTCGATGCCAGCTTTGGTGCCAAATCCCAATCGCAATGTCCAATCGCCTTTGAAGATTCAATCTCCGGAAATCCTCTATGATCACGGTATGCACACGTGATGCGCCATGGCACGCTTTCAAATAGCATAGGCGGTGTTCTCCCTGCAAAGCGTGTTCAACGGTTCCGGGCTGCGTAGTGCTTTGCAGACAACGTTGCTAAAACAGAAGGTACGGTCACATGGTTTGGTTTGAAAACACAATATAAATTCTGCTTAAAATCGAACCAATTTGTGCATTTCGTTGACTGAGTGTCATTGCCTTTCCAATCGATGGATTTTTCTGCCGGCCACCGTAGCCCGGGCGCAAGTAGATTAAAGTTGTATTCGAAAAGCTTTATTTAAAAAAGCTGGTTCACTGGGTTCTCATTCTTTGGTTTAAATATCATAAGTAATTCCAATTTGAACCGAAACGTGGCTCTGTCATAACAATATTTCGTGAGTTTAACTTGCAACTTCGGCACACTTTCAAGATGCCCATATTCAATCTGATCAGCAAGAACCTGTACCGACGAGACCTGGGGGACTGTAGGCTGATTGCTTGAAAGGTAGTTGGTCTGGCTGATGCTAACCGTTGACACTTTGATTCCCGTCATCTTTGCGCAAATGATTTTTCGCACTTCGCGGTTGAAGACGATGATAATCATGCTAAAACACTGTATCGTTACCGTACCCTCTACATTACGAACGCACCCATCCAAGCAGTGCACCAACATCCAGATTACGGTAGTGGTCACGAAGACGTACCACTCGCTCTCGAGATTCAGATCGACCAAGTAGAAGAAGAACACCAAGGTGCTCATGAGCATGGCGCTTTGAGCGCAGGCCTAAGGGACCATAATTTACGGAGTCAAGGGTACGGTAGTTACCTGAAAGAAGAAGCGAACTTCGCGGCGTTTATGATTCCGATTGTTCGAAGATTCGACGGCGGCGGTCGCTCGGAGTTTGATCAGTTGCAGGAAGGAGGTCATGTCCAGCGCGCCTATCATGCACACTACCGTAATCGATGTGATCTTATCCGCGTAGTTCTCGGTTATATCGCCGCAGAGACCTTCGCCGTAGGCGTACGTGAAGCTCACGGGTCAAAGAGCATGGAACAGGACGCTTAAGCGGATTACTGTAGGCTTTGTGGGCTCACTGTGGGTCTTACGAATAAAGTAGGGAGTCGCCTGGAGCGAGGAGATGATCCAGATGGCGATTACAATCGTGCGGGTGACGGTCGGTTGCCGAAAACGTTGTTGTACTTGAGGGGAAGTTGATGGCGGTGGCGCGGTTGATCGCGGCGAAGAGGTGCGTGAAGATCGACGCCTCCCAGAACAGAATGAGCAGCTGGCCGGATCGGCGGCCCAGGTAGGTGGAGTGCCACTCGGGATTGCTAAAACACAACATAAGGCTTGGAATTACGGTAGCCACGCACATGAGGGTGATTCCACCAGTCAGGAAGACAAACACCGCGCACATGCCGATATCAGCGATGATTTGCGAGAAGCAGAGCGTTCCGAACGCGTACCCAAACGAGGGACTTTTACGAATTGCGTAGGCAACCAGGATGTTCGTGGCGAGACCGATAAAACCGAACTAAACGATTACTGTAGCGCATTGTAGAGGAACTAAGGAATTACCGTCATGATGATGAACGCAGCGATCTCGGAGTTGAACTCGATCATTTTGGGAACAGTTGATCAGCGTGGTCAGCTGTTAAGAGTGGGAATTGTCGTTTCAGGAGCAGTCTCCAGCCGGCGCCCACACAATAGGAATGGCGTACTGCCTTCTTATAGCTTCTTATGACCGTGATCATGGGAAGGGCGGAGCAAACGAATGAGAAAAACCTCATTTCATTGCCATTGTCCCTCGTCCGAGATCAGCGGTAAACAACGCGCAGCCAGTGCAGCTTTGGCGTCATCCGAATATAACAATTTGAATAGGAAATGTGGGAAAATAATGATTACGCATTGAATTCAGGCGAGCTGCTCGTGAGAGGAAGTCTGGATTGGAAATCGACATCGTATTTTAAGACCAGGCGCGCCATTACGTCAGTCACTCAAGGATGCGCTTTAAGACGACACTGTGAGCCTTTCAAATGTTGTTTTTCGTTCTAATAAATTATTCAAAATCAGACATTTGACGAATAGAGGACATCGTAGGACGCGCACTTGCATCTCTCAGGAGATGCTACAAGAACTTACAATGGACAATAAAAACAGAAAGTGCAGACATCAAAATGAGTTTTTAATCGTCTTTGTGAGTTCTGCTGAGATGTCAAAATTGTTTTGATCGAAAACTTGAAGATTAAGTATCGCAAATTATATTCGTAAACGATGCCCAGACAATTCGGTTTTGGAAACAGTGATGCATCAGGTGGTAAAGTCTTGATGTTCAAATTTGTGTTACGTTAATTAAACACAAACAGAGTTTTGTTTCTCTTTCAAAATCAAAGGTTTTAATGTGGCACCAATATTGGGCCGGATGCCGGCTCAAATTTCGGAGATTGAGTTATGCTATGCGACTGACTCAAGTATTTAACTTTTAAATAACATTTAAGATAAGAGTTTACAGGCGTAGTAACACAAAAACAGGTGTAAACACAGGATCCATGCGTCTGGGTCAGCATGCGGATGCGATTATCTGAACTCAAATTTGCTTCATTTACGCGTTTTTTAGAAAGAAAAGTCATTGGAAAGCTCAATTCGCAGCATTATTTACGGACTTTTCTTACAAAAGAACGCACAAATGTTCTGATTTTGAGTTGTACTGACCGAAACTTAACTAAACACAGCTCCGAATTCTTCTCTTTAGCCTCGTATTCTTCTAGCGAGCAATCAATGCGCAAACAAGATTTATTGGCTTCTCATGAACGGATTTTCACAATTTTGAAACATGACATCTAATCTTCAACACTTTAGGCTCGAAATGTTCGTCGTATTCAGTCGGAATGAAGTGAAGCGATGCCTTTGTCGTGCCGTCGGTGAAGACGCCCTCAAACGGAATCCCATTAACCTTGAAATACTCCTCGTAGCTGATTTCTGCGAGTGGAATTGCGCCCATCTTCTCCATGTTCTTCAAGTTAGCGTAGCTTGTGGCCACTCCTACGTATCCATCGTATCCGATCTAAAACAACCGACGATTACGGTATCCAGCACGGTCAAGA
This sequence comes from Steinernema feltiae, assembly GCA_007213375.1. Taxonomy (NCBI): domain Eukaryota; kingdom Metazoa; phylum Nematoda; class Chromadorea; order Rhabditida; family Steinernematidae; genus Steinernema; species Steinernema feltiae. Next base: position 9,289 of record MQUG01000868.1, on the reverse strand, counting down.
TGGTACCATTTTGACGCTTTTACCCTTGAGATACGAGGTGAGCAGCGAGCCGATCTTCATCCTTCTCAAGTCGCTTCGAATCAACAGAAACTCGCCACGGATTACGGTATTAACGTTCTTGGGACAAAGACTCCAGAAGTGGGATTCTAGAGTGTCGCAAATGTTGTCTGAATCGTGCTTTGATGAACTCCTGGATGGAATATGGAGATACTCACACAGAAGCTTAGCCTTTGAAGTTTCTGGTGGAATTGCAGGAGAATTCCTTGCAGGATCGCGGTGCCATATGGTAGCCACCGAAGACCCAACGATCTCTTTCGTCTTTTCGTCGATTACGACGAGCGAGAGGCCGTCGGGAAGCGCACTTTTGATTTTTTGGCTATAGCGAGCGCGGGAGTCAGCTTCCGTAAATTTCAAGGCCCAAAGCGAGGTTACTGTAGTGTAAACGGACTACTACAAACCTTTGTGATGGCAGAAGTCGTTCCAATATGCCGCACGTAAAAGTCGATGATGCGCTCGGCATCATCGGGAGTCGCGAGACGACCGACAAAGTTCTGCACACGAAACATGAGACAATGAAGGGGGAGACGAGCGGCTGGGGGAGATAAGGGAGGAGCGGTAATTGTGGGGCAAGCGAGAATGGACGCAGCTGACTGGGAGAACGTGAGCAAAGAACACTTTTTGTCACTTTTGTGGCATGCAACACTAGAGATTGAGAGCACTACAGATAGGAGGAGTGGGCCGGAATGACGTACTTGTCTAAATGCTGCTGTTTGGTCGCTTCTGAATGCTACGTTCCGGAATATTCTGGAATGAAAACCGCGACAAATCAGTGTTTTATGGGCTTGAAACCCCCATTTCCATCTACTGAGTGAGGAAGAAGTCAAAGTTCAACAGCGTTCAGTGCGTCCTAACGAGAATAGTACAAGGTCACATTTTGATTGATCGGTGTTTCAGTACCGGTTTTTCCAGCATCGGCGTTGATATCGACCGTTTCGATCATCTCAAGCTTTTTGCGTTCGTTTGAAGACAAATCGCATCATGAATACAGTTGCTGTTCAGTTCGACCTGAAAGCGTAGCACACATAAACGGTGGTTAAACACTGCGGGGGCTCAGCTTCGCATACATCCCTTTTTGAAACGATCTGATTTCGAATTTCATAACATCTTCGTCTAGCCTGTGTCCGGCCAGTCAGCGTCCAGGGTACCCTGCTGAAAACCCCACAGAACAGGTTTGCAAAAGACCCAAATTACTAAACAAATTAACAGCAAATATTGTTGCATTAACACGATGAGATGGTCTTACGGCATTTCCGTGACTCGGTAACAGACTTGAATTAGGCCTGTTGCGTCCGACGAAGCTGACAATTCAAAAAACTAGGCAAAGCAAAGCAGACAAAGTCTAGCAAATTGCCGACCTTTTTTTGGCTGTTACCGTATTATCTGGGCACGGACGAAATGTGAAGTAAGATAGCAAACTCAGCAAACTTTTGTACGTCAAAATTCTTTATTTTTAATCCACTTATTGTTAGACAACAGGACGACAGTAACAAATAAAAAAATCATGTTTTGAGCAACTTGTTTATCCTCTGCAACAATTCGGGTTTCAGACGCGCTTTAGCTTTGTAAATAAACGGCTTCAAAGACGTCATGAGTTTCTTCACTTCAGCAGGAGTGACCACGTATGCATCCTTGTACATTTCAAAGCGGTAAAACGAGACTCTGAGGTACTTGTGGTTGAGTTTACAGGCTAACGAAGAACTAAGCGGTTCGCGGTCAACAAGGCAGTGCTGCATCCATTTTCCGTTCCTGTAGTCAATGAGCACCGAGAGAGTTTTCTGTTTTGCATAGTACGTTTCAATGGCGGCATTCCAGAGAGTTGCATTGGCCAGCGGCCTGTGGTACAAACAGTGCCGAGAGTATGCTCCCAACACGGAGACAATCGACTCGCAGAAGAGATAGGGAACGGTGTTCATGGTTCAGTAGCTAGATAGCAACTGAAGCTAGCTGTAGGCTATAAATGGGAACTATGCACTGCAATCTTTGCGTCAGCTCTCTGCACGGCATTGCATGTAGCAAGCAATGCTTGCAGATAGCAATTGATCGTGGAAAGAGTCAGTAGGCTTGTTTCTCAACGAATTCAGCAATGAATCTCGACCCAACGGAGGCAGATAATTGACAATCTGTACTCGCCACCTTCCAGTGATGCCAAATCATTTTAAACCTCACGAGACGCGTTCGTGCAGTCTTCATGCAGCCAATTTTCATTTGTAACCAATATAGCAAGCGATTGCACGGTTGTCGACTGCCCAGCTGGTCTGGCCAACTCAAGCAATGCCAACGCCACAACAGAGCGGCTCCATTGCATTGCATTAAACGCGCCCTTTTACGAGAGTTAATTTGCCTGATTGTGAGATTCACACAATTCAATTCACAAGATGCGCTGTTGTTGACACGTCGCCATACTGTGAATCAGTTGCATTGGATTAAAAACATTTATGTTGGGAATATTCGTTTCTTTGCGGTTGGATTGAGCGATGGACGTCGTGCCGTACGCTTTCTGCGACGATGTTTGCGCTGTTGTGAAGGATCTAGATGCTCTGGGGGAACTGACGTTGGACATTTCAAACTGTGGAATCTGGAATGCGGCGGCTGTGGCAACAGCTGCACGACGCGTTACAGTCGACGTGTACCTCATATGCGTCAACGGTGTGTGCTCTTATCGAATTCGCAAAACAGCTAAAAACGAAGTAATTGGCATCACTTTCCAAGAGCTGAAAGCGATCAACAGATGTTGCGTTCGAACATCAGCTGTTGGAATTGGAACTTGGAACGGACTTGAAAATGCACACACCTCCACTGTTGATGAGCTAAGAGAGATTCTGAAGTACTCTGCCCCGTTCGTCAACTTGGCTCAGTTGTGGATTTCAGATGACATCCTGGCCGAGGAACTCTCACTGTCACTGTTCTACAATTCGTCGTTTTACGAAATTAGGGCTGTCGGCTATTCGAAAGCAGCCGAGCATTTCCTTACCGTTCAGCTGCTATCTGAAGGTTTGAAGATTATCGACATAAGAGATCAGGGATGGTCAGATGAACTCCGCGAGTCTATTGAACGCTTCGCTTTAACGAAATCGTTCACAAATGTGGATGTAAATGACTCTTTGGTTTTTGGCCTCAAGTTTCTCAAGAAGCTTCTGCGAACGTCCTGCAGACACGATTGGTTCACGTTCACGGCTCACTTTGGTGTAAAGTTCCGAAATCTTCGGAAACTGAAGAAGGAGATGCAGATTGAAACGGGCGATGACAAGATTGCTTGGAGACGACCAGACGGAGCGGAAATGGAAATCACGCGTCGTTGGTACGACCGTCGTCTTTTCATCACACTCATTGGCGATAACTGATTCTTTTAAGTCATCTGTGGTGTTGTTACCTTTTTGCTTTTGATGTTGACATGAATTTCAATTTGCTTGGAAATCCCTATACAATGAATGGTTTCCTATAGGTTGACACTACGCTCCAAGTTGGCCAGTGGCCTGTGGTACAGACAATATCGAGAGTATGCTCCCAACACGGAGGCAATCGACTCGCAGAAGAGATAGGGAACGGTGTTCATGGTTTGGCAGCTAGAGATAGCAACTGAGACTTCTGCGATAAACATGCACACACGATTGGTTCACGTTCACGGCTCGTTTTGGCGTAAAGTTCCGAGATCTTAGGGAATTGAAGAAGGAGATGCAGATTGAAATGGATGATGACACGATTGTTTGGAGACGAAGAGACGGAGCGAAAATTGAAATCTCCCATTGTTTGGATGGTCGTCTTTACATCAGAGTCGTAAAAACTGAATCTTGAGATTTGCTTGTGGTGTTGCTACCTCTTCTTTGTTGTCAGTTAACGTTGAAATGTATGTCTTTGGAGTTGCTTGTGTCCACCTAATAAATAACGGATGGTTGCCTTCAGTTTGACTCTAAGCTCCAAGATAGAACTCAACTCACAGTTGTGTGAGCCCTGCATTACTGTTCTGAGACATGGGAGCGGTTGTCCCCAATCCGCTCAGCTCCGCGAAATTGGAAATGAAATTTTGTTAAGCAATCCACGAGGATCCGGGGATGCTACAAATTTGCTCGTTTATGAACCGAGGTTGCAAGTCTCAAAGGTAGAATATCGATCAAACAAATCTCAGTTTAGTTACGACGCTCCGACTTCATCCCAAATACAACTTGAACTCCGCGTCTTCCAAAGATCCAGCTGCTTTCGCCCCAAGACCGCCATCCAAACGTCAGACCGTACTCTGACGTTGAAGAGAGCGGCTGAATGCGCGCTTCTCGCATGTACGAAGAGCTCCACGTGATGCCAAAGTAATTGATTGCGTCTCGTTGGAGTTTGGGCCAGAAGAAGTTGAAGAATTCGGAGTTGGAGACCTCGCTCCGGCAGCTCCTGAAGGGCGGTCGTGGTGGGAGACAAGAGAAAGCAACCTACTCATCGGGACACAACAATCTATCCGTCCACGCCTCCATGCTTGCGCTGCCGAGCGGCGGCTGCTTCTTGTACTCGAATCGGTTTGTGAGGAACACGTAGACGCGCGTTTGCCGCTTGTTGTTGAGGGGAAACCAGAAAACCTCGTTGAAGGCGAGTCCGCTGAAAGCTTGGATGCTCGTGCCGTAATCGAGGAAGAAGACCGCGATCGTCTTGTTGACGAGCGCTCCAACGTAATTCTGGACGTCCACTGCGAGTTTCCCGAGCTGCGCTTCTGATTCGGCCCGACTCGCGCCGTTGCTCCAATCCAAGACCGTTTTTCCGTGTTTCATCACGTAATTCCAGATCAACGTTTCCAGCACCTGTGGGCTGCTCGCTTCGGACTAAACAACGATGGATTATTGTAGGACAGAAAGTAGAACTCCCCACCGAGCGAATTTGCTCCCATTTTGAGAGCGAAGCGAAGATGAAGAAAAGTTTTTTGTTGATCTTTCTCCTCGCTTCCCTCCGTGCGGGGTGTGAACTTTCAGCTTCGTTGCAAATGTGTGCGGCAAGCGCCTAAATTGCCTCTTGTCGTCTGTCATCTGGCACAGAGCACTCACAGAGATCAATCCGACTTTTTGGAATCCTACACGGAGCTTTGCGAGAACGGCGTATGAGTGAAGACTCGCGTTGATCGTCTGTCGAAACAATCCGTTTTCTCTGTCAACCTCGTTCACAGCATCCTGCAATTACTCAAGAATCGAAAAATCGACTAATTTTGTTATTTTCTCGTCAGGACCGCATCGAAATTGAAATTTAGGCACCCGGACAAACTCTCCAAAATAGGCAAATAGGCACGGACGCAAACACAGAACCATCCCTGCTAGAACTAACCTGTAAACTCCACATCAATCTCAACAAGCATCTATCGCACGTTTCCGCAAAGTTGTTTTTGAAAAAGGCGGAAATGAGATCATTGAATTTTGCGAGCTCCATGGGCTTTGACCAAAATTGCCTCGACCTTTCTAGCATGATTCGAATCGGTTCCGTATTGTTCATGCCCCAAAAAGCCGCGTCAAGAGGCTTATAAATGGGGATTTGATCAAAGTAATTGGCTAATTTTTTCTGTAACATCGTGATCAGACGAGCATAAAGAAGTCTCTTGGTTACCTGGTTCTCTCCTCTCTGAACGAGGCAACTTTCGAACATTGCGGCCAGATCTCCGCCTCTCGGGACTTTGGACAGCGGCGAGTTTAGGTCATCCATGAGCGACACGGCCTTCTTCCAGTTTTCGCGCATCGACGCATTTTCTTCGACGGTGGTGAACTGGCAGCTTGGATTATGGTTAACCGTTCCATGATAAGCTTGAGAGCCGGAATACGAGAGAATAAAGAGAGAAAGAACTGCGAATAGCGACACTGTACACATCTCTACAGTGGGGAGATTCTCGAATGAGCTGCGGTGCACACAGGGGGATCAGTCAATGGCGATTATTCATCTATGCATGCGCTCCTGGCCTCCACCCCGGTGAGTGTTCTCCAGAAATGACTGTCTTTTCGATTCATCACTCGCATCGCTCCACCATGATGACCGTCCAACTGCCCCCGCTCTTCCCATCACGAAATAATGGATATGCGCTGTCACGCTATCACGATATTTGCGAATAAACAAGAGATATTATCCTGAAACAAGGAACTCAGAGCTAGTAGCCTACGTTTACTGTGTTAAATGTATTGTGTTAAACTGTGTTAAATGTAAATATAATTGTTAAATGTATTTAGGTGCTACGAAATTGCGCGAAAACATAATGCTGTTTGTTCTCGAACTCGGAGCTATTCCAACGAATTTTACCTGCGTGAAAGCGGCAAATATCCTAAGCACACTGAAGCTTGACAGTGGTAAGAAGGCATTTAAGGTGTCTGATTCAAGTTCTAACTTGGAGTGAGTTGCATTTTCAGTTTTACTCTGCTCATAATAAAGGTTTGATTGTAGGCTTGAATGTAGGTTTGGTTTAAATAAAGGTTTGAATGTCTCTTGGCATGAACATTTCGACGAAGTTGTTGATGATGTCCAATATGCAGAAGCCGCTGAAGACAGGGCAAACGAAACCGGCCTCGTGTCGTTTATGGAGAGTCCCCCAACGCTAAATCCAGCTTCCTTTGGACGTCCGACTCTCCACTGAGCGAGAGCTTAAGTTCTTCTGACTTTGAAGATTCAGATTCAACATCTGATAGTGAAGAGGAAGCGGCTCCCCTAAGAAGCCGAAAAGGAACTCCGACGAACTTTCCAATTAATCGTTATACGTCATTATTTAGCTTTGCCCTGAATACAGGGATTTTGTCCAATTGTGGTAATAAACTTTCCTCCGATGATGCCGCTCTTTCAAAGTGTCGTCGAAATGAAGACAATTATACGTACAAGCTTTTACCACTCTGTTAGTACAAGCGGAGTTAGAAAGGGATGGAATTGCCTGATTGGCCGCGTCAATTCATTGAAAATCCAGCTTTGCACATTGCACAGGTTTCCAGCTCATTAAGTTTCCATGTTTTTGTGAATTGACACCCGCTGGTACATCTCCTCACGGAACAGAACTTTGGAGCGACACAGCAAATTAGTGTGGAAAAAACGCTTTTCCTACTCTGTTAATACAAGCTGAGTTAGATAGGGATTAAATTGTCGGATTTCCTGCGTCCTGCTCGACTATGTACGCCTCTGACATTTAACAATAGCGGAATATGACAACTATGTTTATATAATAATACACACAGCCCTGAATTCAGGGCTACAAGCGATAGGAACGTTAACAAGTTTGAATTCGTAATTCCTCCCTGATTTCAGGGATCATGATTGTTTGCCTTCCTGCTGCATCTGCTGATTGGCTGCAGCTTCTGCGGACTTCTTCTAAACTAAAGATTGAGGAATAGACCAAATTTAAAGAACTTACAGCGTTGAACTCAACAATCCGCTGATTGTGTTTTTTCCACGCAGCCGTCCACGGGTTGCGACGTTGGTCCTTGACCATCACGTTTCGCCGATGGTGACGTGTGATGCGACGTTGAGTTGATCAAGACGACAAAACGGTCTTCCGGGTCAGCAGCCTTCAAACGGGTGACGATAAGCTCGCGTTGCCTTGTAGTCAGTGCCATTGATTCTTAAAAACTGTAATTCTATCAAACAAAGAGCAAAGACAACGCGCTGGTAATTCCCTCCCCTGCTACTTCGCATGCGTGTGCATGGTCTCAACGCGATCTTCCTGAAAATTGTCGGTCATGCAGCGGTCAATGCGCATTTTCGAAATTGGAAGTGCTCGTTCAGCAATCAGCATTTGCTTTTCGAATAACTGCGATGATTCATGATGTAGGTGAATTTGAGATGGAGCCTGAGCGCTGGGATGGCAGCGTCGCGAGGAATCAAGTATGCGCTGTGTTAGCACCGTCGCAAAGATGCACGGAGATGGCGCGGTTAACGGAGAAGGCATAAGCGCTGGATGGCGCAGTTCCCGGAGATGTATTGTGATGGCGCGCATAACCGGAAAGCACTGGGACTGTCGCAAAGATACACTGAGATGGCGCGGTTAACGGAGAAGGCATAAGCGCTGGATGGCGCAGTTCCCGGAGATGTGTTGTGATGGCGCGCATAACCGGAAAGCACTGGGACTGTCGCAAAGATACACTGAGATGGCGCGGTTAACGAGGATGCATCGTGATGGCGCGCATAATGGGAAAGCACTGGGATGGCGCCGGTGCAGATGCAGTGAAATAGCGCGGCGATGCACGAGAAGGCACGGAGATAGAGCAGTCGCAGAAGTTCACGGGGAAGCACTGAAATGGTGGCGTCGCACACAAGCGCCGTGATGGCGCCGTCGCAAGGAAGTTACTTCGTAGGCGTAGTCTTGCGAAGTGGGTGACGTGTTATGGACGGCACTTGAGTACGAATGCCCTGCCCGGATCGGTCCCGCCATGACGTCTCTGTGGCCAGCGTCTGCACGCACTGTCACGTGTCAACGAGACGTCCACGTGGAGGTGTTGTCTACTTATTGTTGTGTGCGCGGAAGCGCGAGTTCAGTGTTGTTCATTGCCTAGTCTCGTGTGGTGCGGCCGACCGGAGGTCGAGATAAAGTGCTTGTTGTTATCGTGTGTGTGTGTGTGTGTGTGTCATACCGTAGGTGGCAGTCGTGAGTGACTGTTATCGTGTGTATTGTGTCGTCGCTTGGTTTAGCCAGCGACAGGGATCTTTGTAGTAGACCGCCAGGCGATTCTATTATGGCAGACTGAGTATCATTAGGCCGCGACGTTGGCAGCTAATCGGCGTGTGTTTCGTAATTCACTCTTTCCTTATTTGTTCGTTATTGGTACGTGTTTTATGCTTGTTTTAACGTAAAGGTTTATTTACCCACCCTGTTACGCGCTCCACTTCGAGATGTCACAAATACTTTTAATTTTTTTGCACTTTTACTCGAGTTGGCTGTTACTATATACTAACTTTCTGTTTTTTGTTACAATAAACGGGAACGCTTCTATTATATTTCATTTATTTCAGATTATATGATGTTCAATTTTGCTGAACCAAGAGAAAGCTCTTTTAACGTTTTCGAAAAGGCAAAGTCCTGGGCCAAGCGGCACACTTTTGTGAACAAGTTTCAGCCGTGGGTATTCTGGAGAGGTCGAGACCTCATAGAGGCGGACCAGACAGCCACTCGATTGGGTGTCGACCGCAATTGGTTTTTGGCGGTCGTAGAAGACTACAACAGCAAGATCATGCAAGACCGGAAGGACTTGGAAAATGGACGCAGAAACCGGCAAAAAAAGGCACATCTGCAAAAAATGAGAAG
>MQUG01000866.1:0-12958 GCA_007213375.1 Steinernema feltiae | reverse complement strand
GGCAAGGATCGTAGGATGAGCTGGAACTTTACAAATAACGCCGCAGGTTTTCGCTGCGAATCTACCAATTTCGTACTCCCGGTTACCAAAAGTCAATGGTTAAAATGATTGATCATCTTGAAAAATGAATTCTGAAAATGCCTGAAATCTAATAACTATGTATACATATGATTCGTGCAAAAATAAAACTGTTTTTTATGGACACGATAGATAGCATTGGGGAAAACAAGATAAATGTATGATTCGTATCATTGTACATATTTTACAAAAACTGAAAACAATTTTTATTAAATTATTTAAAAAATAAAAAATAATTAAAATTTTAAGTTACAAATTTTTTACATTTAAAACTTTCAGCTTCCATTTCACAGAAAGAAATCGGACAATCGGATTGCAACCTTGAAATGCACACATCCAACACATAATTCCACCAATCGGTGCCTTAACCGGAACATTTTCTTTGCGATATTCGATGGAAAATCCGTCTGTGTTTGAATACAATGTGTAATAAACAAAAAATTAACCCGTTTTCTGTTGCGGGAAGTCGTTCGGTCAAAATAAGTCATTACTTCAAGTCTCATGGGTTTTTGGATAATGTCTTTAAATCAACGAGGTAAAGAGAGATGAGACAACCGATCGTCAAAAACGTGTACGAAAATATAGTTGCAAATGGCTTTGGTGCCAGGAATGCTAAAAGTGGTTATGATTATCGAAAATATGTAGTAGCTGTAAATGCCGGTCGCAGACAAATCCCTACAATAAATCTTAACAAGGGCGTCAAATGCACAAAATAAGATGTTGAAAGCTAGTGCTGAATGGCGAAAAATACACTGAGAATGTCGTTACTGAATTGTCCTTCGCTTTGATCACATCACTGTTCACAAATGAGACTGAAAAACATTATGAAATGAAGTATGAAAAAGGTTTATGAAATCACAAAAAAAACAACAAAAAAATGATCAAAAAAACGTTAATTAAAAAATATTTGTAAGAATTAAATTTAGATTGAAGAGCAATGACATTTAATGACACCGTTACTGTAAAAAGGCGTGCGATCTGACCGATTACGGTTGAGAGTATAGACTAAAGTTTCAAAAACGAGAACGGTTTAAACCAATTATTGCCTCCTGCAACAATAGCATTTGCTTGTTGCACAAAAGAGAAGCAACTAAATGGTCAAGCTGCATGAAAAGCTGAAAAGACATAAGCATGAACATGACAAAGGGGCACCGCCACCACAACACTTGTAGTGTTACCGACAGTTTTAGATTTATTAGCAGATTTACTTGTCTCTCAAATCAACATCTACTCTCCATCACTCTTCAACACCTCGCTGTACTTTTTATTCGCAAAAATGCGCTCTTCGGGTCCAGGCATGCGGTCGATCAACGGATGACCCTTCGTTTCGGGAATCAAACACTCAAACAATACAATATCCAAAGCGGCAAGAAGACTCATTGTGAAGTAGGGGAGTGGAGTCCAGAAATCGGCCTAAAATCACAGTTTGCCGCAATGAATGAATGCCAGTCGAAACAAACCAAATAGAAGAGCTGCGGTGAGAGAACAACGCCAAGTCGACTGCTCAACTGCGAAAACGCGTAAGCGAGAGTTCTGATCGAGGTGGGAAACAGTTCGCCTGTGCACACGCCGTTCGTGATATAAATCTGATTCATCACTGCAGAAACTGCGAGAATTGCTATACGCGAGTAGAACGCTAGATCGTATTGCTCGCCTAAAGCGTTGTTTCAAACAACAGCTCCTTGAGTACCGTAACCTACCCATCATGTTAATGGCCACAATGAAGAGTGTGCAGAAGACAATGGGCAGAAAAGCGCTCAAATGCATCGCTTTTCGGCCGATACACTTTAATTTGTAGTCGAGTAGGCCAGAAGATAGGTTGATGATGTAACGAAGAAGACCGATAATAGCCGAATTCCAGTAGATTGAACCGGAGACCTTTTCCATATTAAAGAGAATGCCGTAGTTAACGACGCTGGTTACCATCCTGCAAAGAATATAGTGAATCTCGGACAAAAAAACACAAAAACTAAAAAGAAGTTTACTGACCAAGGAACGAACAGCTGGTAAATTTAATTAACTTTACAGTCTTGTCTGTGTCTATTTATGGCCATCAGACAAATACATTATCTCAAATTTCTCTCATTTTCTTCTTGCAGCCACTGATCAGATCAGCCCTCAGCTTTTAAACTTAACGGGTAGAAAATCACTTGTTTTTCTAGTAAATCGTGTCGTGACTCACGGCACGATTTTACTCAGATCGTATTAAATTAGGGCTCATTAAATTTGGAAATTGAAGACTGAACAATCTTGTGAATTTTGTAGCAATTCTGACTTGACCACACCAAGGTCCAAAAAGGGGATTCACAAAATTTCAGAAAAATCAGTAGCAATTCTGAACGATCTCCGTGACCTTTTAAGGTCGAAGCTGATTAATGAAAATCTAAGCCATCTACTATATGAATTTTAAACACTGTCAAAAGTGGCACTTACAAGCTGAAAGCCAAAACCATCGTGTAAGTGGTAAACTTCCAAGTGTAGAAGAGATGAACGAAGTGATAGTGCTTCTTGCCAGTTGATTCAATCCAAATTTGATGTTCTTTATCCAAAATCGCATCCAATAAGCTCTCATCGAGGTGCTTTTCATTGTTAAATTTGGCAATTCCTCTCATCACTCTCTTCGCTTCGTCGATTTTCCCTTTTTGAATCAAGAAACGCGGACTCTCGAACATGCACCTGTTAATTGGTTGTCTGTAAGTTTGCACACGAACAGAAAAGTCGACTAACATGCAAAGCAAAAAGGCAGGAATTGTAAGAATGCTGGATACCTGAGCCAACAGACGCCAATCGCGGCAGAAGTAGGCGAGTACAGCGTACAAGATCATGTTCGGCGACCAGGTGATTATCGTATTAATGGTGAGGCGATGTTTTTTTGGCAGATTTTCAATCATAAAGACCAGCAAAGCGCTATAATTTGGTTTTCAGTTTTAGGACATGCTAAGAGACTTACGCAATATGTCCACCATTGAAAACGCCGATGAAAAAACGGCATACGGTAAACCATGTCAAATTCTGAGCATAGGATGAGCCAAAAGAGAAGGTGATACATCCGAATAGACAGATCAACATTGTCTGAAGTGGATTCTTTCATAAAAGACCAAAAATAGACGCGTTAATGACCATTTTCCTTCCATACATGTCACTCATCTGACCGAACAGTACAGATCCGAGCATAAGTCCAATCATTTGCATCGAAATGCTGTTTTTGACCTCTTTTGTCGATTCACACAGGTAGCGCCACTCATGATTGACCGATTCAAACTGCACTTCTAGCTTCAGCTCACAGGATGTGTTGGCTTGAAGTTGGATTATATGATCGCACGCCTCCTTTGTTGATAGGTGCGTCAGGTCATGCTCTCCACAAGAAACAATTGTTGGCGCAGAGCCTAGAATTTGTAATTTACAGGTAACACGTTTTCTCGTTTTCCAATCAATCTTTATCACTTCCGATAGAGAAGAGAGAGAGAGAGAAAGAGAGAGAAACCAGTTCAAACTCACCTGCGTACATCATGTACAGCATATTGCCGATTTGGTTAAAAATCACCACTTCCGCAAAGAGACATAATAGAAGCGAGTATCGTCCCAGCTTTGTAAAGTCGTCCAATCTCGCGACATTGAGATACTGCTTCTCCGTTTCCATCGTTCTGGTTTTAAGGCTTAAATAAATGATCACATACACACGCAACACATGATAAAGATGCGGAGTAGAGTGTTATCAGCTCATTAATCAGCTTATTAATCAACTATGCGCGGATTTCAACTGCAAAAACCAAACACAAACCCAAACCTCAACGATGTTTCACACCACACACAGCGGGACCAAGACGTTTCCGCGCAAACGGTTACCGCGCAATCTGTTACGTCCCGTAACAGCGAAATAGAGAGAACAGCATGCCACAAAACATTCAAACGTAGTTCTTATTCGGTTAACAAAGCAGTCGGCAGTCAGCTTAGCGCGAGGCCTGAACGCCCAACAAATCCTGTTAAGTCCGGAAACAAGGCATAGCACCCTCGGCTATGCCTAAGCTCGGCGTAATGCGATTTGAGTCATATTGAGTGGCGGTCTGTCAAAAAATAAAGTCAAATAGAGAAAAGAAGCAAATAGTTTACCGCGTTTACCTTTATTGTATGAGTTTATGCAGTCTATCCGAGAAAATTCGGGTCAATTATCCCACAAAAATCATTAAAAACAAACACAGAACACACGACTTCAAATGGAAAACGAGTTTCTCCAAACACACATAAATCGACGGCGACGACGCGCTCGCTTATCAATCCGATTTCTGCGTTTTTGAGAGGAGAAACTGCGAAAGAATGTGAACCCATTTTGTTCTAGCCATTGATCTATGATGCCAAAATGTGCAATCGTTAGTTGGTGATTTCCAAGTACACACGGACTTTGGCGTCAATCAAGGTTATCAAAAGTGATATATGATATATGATCTACTACAGTTTACAACTGATTTCTCAAATCAATTGTTTTACACAATGGAAGAGTGATAGAGACGAAAGGCGGGATCCGGAGAGGTGGCAACCTGGTTGGAGCTTGCTCGATAGGTTAGGGGATAGTTTGGGCCTAATTTTTTGACAATTTTAAAAATCTTGTCAGAAATGTTTTCAGTATAAACTTTTTCAAAGCGTTTCATCCACCTGACAGCGCGAACAAAATCACAAATTTTGTAGGTGGTTTTCCAGAGTATTTCAAAATCCGAATTTTTAATACTTTTATTATGTAAATCGGTAGAATTGTGTTTGTATTGTGATTGACGCGGGTAAAACATCGATCATTCCGCGTTGTAGCTATGTAGTGGAGGAAATGCTGTGATCATAGGCTGCTGTAATAGCAGTTAGCATTGCGAACCAGATTTTACAATTATTTGCTGTAAAATAGTTGTAGTCGAAACGCCAAAACGTTCAAAACATTCGTAATGAGTAGGTTGTTTCTGAATTCTTCGATGAGGGACTATCCGTTGAAGAAGATGTTGATTCTTTTCGATCCATGGGAAGCTTCAATATAATCCTTATTCCAGAAGCGACAATCATACAGTAATGACGATCAATTGGAGATAAAAGGCTAGAATTGATTTCTCAAGTGAAAAATTGTCAGTTAGTCAGCTACTATTCCGTCAGTTCACTCACGCATTACATCACTTTCCTGATCATCTCCTGCCTGGCGCCCTTTCTGTAAGGCTCCTCCCTTAGTGCGCTGTACTTAAGCAAAGAGCGCAAACATCTTTAATAGTTACCCTGACCTGATTCGGCGTCAATTTAATAACGCTAAATTGATAAGACTGTAACTGCACTCTTCTGTTTGCACTCGTGATCGAAAGACCGGTTGTAATCTGAGTGCTGTTGTCGAGACCTTCTGATCGACCAGTTCCGCTCTCTCTAGCAAGCAACTTCCCGTCGCTATTTTCATGTTTTCACTCGTTTAGCGCACAAAACACTGTCGTTATGCTTGCATATATGCTCTGTTTGAGCCTATTCGCAGTGCCTGCTCAACCTGGTAATGTATTGATCACATTTGCTCATGATTTCTCTAGTCATATCTATAGCATGAAGCCATTCTTCATCAGGTAACCCTAAACTCCAGCAATCGATGGAGTTCTTTTCGTTTTCAGACTGTCCCAGGCAGGTCACAACGTTACAGTGCTCGATACGAGTTCCAGCGCCAAACCGAGGAGTTTTGGACCGGGAATCAATGTATTTCACATTTATCTTCCTCCGAAAGGTGACGTCAGCTCTTCGCGAGGAATATACTGGACGATGCAGACTAAATCCTCCAGAATGACGGCTCTATTTGCGGAAACCGATAAGGTCGTGGGTGAACTTATCGATGAACATTCGGGGGAGGTTAGTTTGAACTTTGAGCCAATGAATGTTCGAGCGAGAATTATCCAAATGTGCCTCTGTGGGATTGCTAAGGCTATGTAACTGACCGTTTGACTGAGTGTTTTCACAAGCTTCTGTGAGTTGATTAGCTACAGCAAGCAACAACATAGGCTCTCATACGCCTACGCAGCTCAAAATTTAACGACGAGTAGCGTGGAACATGTCACTAAAAAGCAAGAGCACACTGCCTAATAAATTGAGTTCAGCTCTCTACTGTACTGAATGATTTTCATGACGAACTACATTAACAACGCATTAGGTGAGTCGCCAATTTGTTATCTTTATGCCATATCTTTAGGCAGATTCTCCTCCAGTAGAATGGGAATGTTCTTGCCTGTTCCCGTTGACAGCGACGACGTGTGGGATCCCCAGATCTTTACGCTTCGACTCAATCGCTTCGTCAACGATGTTGTCGAGCACATTGGAATGCGCTACTACTGTAGGTTGCCTCACAATTGAGCTCATTTCAATACAGACGCATTATAGTGACCGTCTCAGGTGGTTTCGAGAATGTGAAGCGACTCACAAACGGCGACTTTGACTTTCAAAAGTTTACAAAGGAAAGTTCCTTCCATCTCACGGAGCAGATCGACCGAACGCTGCTTCCTCTACCAGAGGGGACCGATTTTAAGCTGATTGGTTCTCATTGTGGCTCTTCGAAGCCTCTTCCTGCTGAGTATCGCACGTTCATCGAAGACCCCAACTCTAAAGGAACGATTTACGTCGCATTTGGAAGCGTCTTGGACCTATCTCACGCGCCCGTACACATCTGGAAATCGTTTGAAGAAGCTTTTGCAGAATTAACCGACTACCGTATCATAGTGACTTACGGTGGAGAGAAGAAATTCAATGTGGGACCTCATGTGATGATCACAAAGTGGACTCCTCAGTTCGATGTGCTTTCGCACGAGAGAACACATTTATTTGTCAGTCACGGAGGCTTGAAAAGGTGAGCACAGCACAAGCAGTACCGTTGAATTATTGTAATTACAGTATGAAGGAAGCGATCTGCTCAAAAACACCTGTCCTCTACATGCCCGTTTTTGCCGAACAAGCGATGAACACCCGAATGGCGTTGGAAATTGGATTTGCGCGGACCGTTAACAAGTTCACAGTCAGCAAGGCCAGCCTCCTCAAAGAGATCCACACAATCTTGGACAACTACAACGAATACGACAATAAAGTTCAGAGGCTCTACGATGTGTACATGGATCGGATCATTCCGGCTTTGGATGAAGGGGTATTCTATGCTGAACGCGTGATGAGGGGACACGGAGATAGAGAGCAGTTTAAAAGGCGCGGAATCGATCTTGGATGGGTGCATTATTTGTATGCGGATTTGGCTGTTATATTCTTGGTGCTTTATGCAATACTCAAGTAAATTATTCTCTGTTCAAAGCCAAACAATCGGAAACATAAACTGCATGCATGCGAGCAACAAATGAGTGGATGGAGAGGCGGTGACCGTATGTCGAGACAGATGAGCGGTGGAGAATGAGGAGGAGGAGGAGGAGGAGAGCTTCTGGAAGGGGCAGCTTAAATATATCCAAAATCGGAAACAGGAGTACCCGAGCAAGGAGCTGCTGGACAAGTGCGGATGCTCGGTACAGCGATTCTTACAGAAGAAGTTTTCTAATTTCAGTAAGTTGTAATTTCACTATGATCGCGATTTGCGGTATTGACTAATTTTGCCTAGAACCGCTTCAAATTTATCCCTATGTGGCAGGGGCGGAGCCCCGCCGCGGGAAATAGGGCGCGATCCCCTTAGGGGGAGCGTCCGAACCCTAAGTCAGTCTTCCCCACTCACTAACCCAGGACGCCACACACCCTAGTTTGTGCCCAGATCGCCGCCGCCAGTCGCCCCGTTATCCCTAGCCTCTCTATCTCGTTCTCGACTGTCAATAGTGCTGTACTGTAAGTGATATCTAACCGCGAATAAAGACTTCTCTCTAAAAAGGATCTGAGGCTAAGGGGAACTCCTCCGGGGAGGACTCGCAACCGAGAGAGAACTCGTAGGCCTTACTGGCCGTTATATTTCGGCATAACACCTATTTTTGTGTTTTTGCCAGGTTTGTGCTTAGTGTATTCGTTCCGTCAGAAGACTAATTTTGAAATGGACCAGAACAATACTAAAGGGTAAATGGAGCTGGACTGACTATGGCCACTGGATATTATCGAGTTGTTTGTTGGTAATCCTGCGAATCTCCTTGACGTCAGTGGGACAGATACTGAGGTTAAAGCTTACCATGCATTTACAGTGATTACTTCCGATCCTGCGGTTAGTTTTAAGTGTTATGAGTTTTTTATATGCATAAAATTTCAGATGAAAGCTGTTTTTGTAAACGTTTTTGGTGGGATTGTGAGTCGCGCCACAATTGCTAAGGCCATCATGCATCGATGAAGCAAAGAAATTGTTGGATAATAGCGACTTCACAATTACCACAGCTGACAATCTAAAAGAAACGGCAAAAAAGCCATCAATTCGATTGCACAAGCGCATTCCACACATTTAGGATTTGTTTTATTGTTATTCATATTGACATGTTTTTCTAAAATTCAGTTTTTCCACTTCCCCTTTCGATAACGGCTACATTTGACGATGTCGACTTGTTCGGTAGCGCCCAGGGTTGGATTTTTGCTGAAAGCAAACAACTTATTCGCTACGCATGTGTTTTCGTCACTTACCTGACCCAAAAACCATGAAAAATATTCCGGCGCTCGCATTAATTGCCGCACACACCAGCAACAACACTTTGTACTCCATGCCAGGGAACTGAATTTCATGTTTGTCGTATACAATCACGCGTTCTTACCGCTTCGCTGAGGTATCCGAAAAGCGCGGGAGATGATGCGGAGCCTAGGAGCGCGAACAGCATGCTGATTGAGGTTACAACACCGCTGTAACGAGGGCAGATAGCTACGAGGCTGGTGGCCCAGCCTGATACCGTGGCTGTGTAGAGCAGACCTAAAAGCGGAAGAAGTATTCTCTCTATTAAACTTGCTAGTTAAAATAACAATTTTGCCGGGAGTGAGAATCGAACTGACGCGCAGGCTACTGCGATATCCACGCTCGTCTTGAGTGAAGTTTGTCTTTGTTGTAAGTGGTCATAGACTGACCTTGAAGAGTCAAGAGGAACAACGCAGCGAGAGGATTTGAACAATCGACGTAAAGCGCCAAAGCGGTGAAGCTGACCGCTGTGCCAAAGCTCCCGATGCTCTGGAACAGTTTGCACGTCGCTGTGTGGCCCAAGAATTCTCTCCTCTTGATGAAGTCGGCAATTAAGCCGCTTGATAGCTTTGTGATCAGCTGAGCGACAAACGGGAGAATCGTGAAAAGGCCGTTGCTTTTGAGGTCGAGAAGAAGCACGTCGCGAAAATAGGAAGGCACGATCGACTGATTGATGACTAGAGCAAAGTTGTTCGCGAACCACGCGAATCCGATCGACCAGAAAGGGAGCGAGGAGAAGATTGCAAGCCAGGGAACCTCTTGGAAGCGATTGTTTGTCGATTTGCGCTGAGAATGTTGCAACGCGCCTTCGATGTACTTCTGCTCGGCGTCGGAGATCCAGCGATTCTCACTCGGCTGATTCGAGCCAAGGAGCGACCACACAGCGAGCCATACAATGCCGAGCGAGCCGTAGATGTAGAAAATCAATGGCCAGCCGCCGAGGAAATCGACTTGGCAGAGGGTGGAGGAGGTGATGCCGCTGAATATTCCGGCGAGTTGCGTTCCCGCAGTGTAGATGGCAACCATTGCGCCGCGGTCGGCAGCGGGAAACCACCTGGAGGCAATAGAGAAGATTGTCGGAAAAGTTGCGCCCTAAAAATTTAGATATATTGTTGTCTTTTCGAGAGTTACTTACCTCGCCGAGCCCCATCACAACTCTGCTGATTGCAAATACCGTATAACTCGTTTCAGCGAGCATCGGTGACAGCAGGGCGGTCACAGCATAGATCAGAACCGACAGAGCGAGCAGATACTTTGGACTGAACCAGTCGGCGAGATATCCGGACGGCAACGAGGTGGCCAGAGCGCCGTAGAAGACCGCGGAGAAGAGAACCGACTGCATTTGCGGAGACCACAAAAGATGACCCTAAATTAGTGGATTAGCTGAAAACAAGACTAAACCGACCGCATATCCAGCTTCCACAGCAGTAGATACGTCGTCCAGTCGTTCGCACGCGTCGCTCTGACGAACGAGAGTGGCCGGGTGCTCAGCGTAGACCGTGCTGTTGACCATACAGACCATCGCCATTCCGAGATTCATCTTCATCGAGTCAACGAGAAACAACGCAAACATCATCAGCACTGCGATGAGGATACGGTAGCGCCCAGAGCGTGGAGCTGCGGATGATTCCATGGTGGTTGGTGACTGTTGAGTGAACTGCAAATGCACTGCAGGAGTGCGACGGGGCGACTTTATAGAACGGGTGGGTATGTCCGATCCGATCAATCGCGCTTTGCATGCAAATGTGGTGATCTATGTTGTAGGTTGATGCCTTTGCATCAGCCTCTTCGTTGCGTCAGCTTGACGCTGCACTTTCTTCGTCCACCGCCTCCGCGAAGTCCGAATCGATTTCACGCTGGTGTGCCGTGAGCCTCTTTCGCCGCTAGCCGCAACCTCTATTGCGGTCGGTAGCGATCACATTGAAGCTAAAATGTTTATCTGAAAATGTAAAATCTATCAAAATAAAAATCGTGATCATGACCTGACTTGACGGAAAAAGCCGATCAGAACACGAAAGGGCCAACTCGCCGCAACTGGAGGTTGCGGCGAGCGGCGAGGCTGATGGCACACCAGCGTGAAATCGATTCGGACTTCGAGGAAAGTGCAGCGTCAAGCTGACGCAACGAAGAGGCTGATGCAATGGCATCAACCTACAGACACATAGATCAACTTGCCCATTTGCATGCAAAGCGCGATTGATCGGATCGGACCTACTCACCCGTTCTATAAAGTTGCCTCGTCGCACTCCTGCAGTGCATTTGCAGTTCACTCAACAACTTACAAGCTTAATAGAGGGAATACTTCTTCCGCTTTTAGGTCTGCTCTACACAGCCACGGTATCAGGCTGGGCCACCAGCCTGATACTGTAGGGAGGGATACTGTAGCCAGGAGAGGATTGAAAAGCGTTGAGGGTCAGGAGACCAACGGTGGGACCAACGGAGCTTCAAAGAAGAAAATCTGAACTGACATGAATTTGCCAAGATTTCTCAAACTTTGAGTGTATAGGGAATTGTAGACAAGGAAACGACAGACAAGGAAAAAATAATAAACTAATAATAATACTAAAAGGAAAATTGAACACAAAAATGAACGTGTTTTCATTGTTTTTGTAAACGTTCCTACAGTGATATTGAGTAAAACTACCAAAATAAAAAAGAGATAAAAGCGTTATTTGCGCATCTACTTATCTACTCGGTCCGAACGAACATTTGGATTTCTCTATGCAGGTCTTGAAGAAGAATTTGAGCAGATAGACTAATAAAGTTGAACGGATGACACAAGCTGGCGTTACTACTTCAATCAGGGGTGAAAAACAGATAAATTGATTGTCTTGCTTAATATTACACAGAACAAGCTGTGTGTCAATTTAGGTTAGGATACTTAAATTTAGCGCAAAAATTCAAACTGAAAACTGTGCACGCCTCGGTTATGCAAAAATTTCGTGGCCAAAATGAAAAAAATAAAGCTAAAATTTATCTGATACAGTCTACACCAACGAATGTTATTTTCATAAGTGGGTACGACCAATATGGACACAAAAAATGGTACATGCAGTTCAGATCGAGGAATCTAATCTTCTTCAGTTCGTATCCCGGTGACTAATTTTCTGTTCTAAACAGAGGCTGAAACAACTATCAAACATCCAAAATGATGAACGCTGAACAAGCTCAATTGAAGAATTTTGTAGTTTAAAGTGTATGTCGAGAATTCCTCTCTGCAAGAAGAGCAGAGTATAACGACTCTAATTGTTAGCAATTCTTGTTTTCAACTGGTCCGAATTGTGGGAGCGAGCGTGACCAAATCGTCAGTTTTTTTTTAGAATTCTGGCCTTAAAATAAACGAAAGATTGACAAATCAATTGACACGATTAGCTGAAATTGAAACCTTTGTGCCACACAGAACCCATCAAAAAATGTCTTAATTGTGGTAATGCGAGAAACTGAAGAAAACCCACTGTTGAAGTAAGGAACAAGAACTATTTCGCAAAAAATTGAAAACTCACTTTTTTTGTTTGCTAATCCATTTGCAGTCAAATCTTGCGTGAGTGCCTCTTACAACGGACGAAATCAAGCTTACAATTGCAAAAACCGAAGGTCTCAAAAATTTGATTCAAACTTGCAACGTTTTGTTCATTTAATATGTTTGGTTTGAGTAAAACTGCTTAACATTACCGTAACCAAACGTAATAAATGTGGCTCCCGGCGACTGCAATCGTTTGCTATTGTCGTACAAACACATGAGGTTGATACTTTTATGCTCGAGTAATAGAGCCGCAAAAATGAAAACCAACTAAATTAAAGCAGGAATCGCGATAATGCGAGAAACAGAAACCCGCTGTTGAAGTAAGAAATTATTTCTTACTTCGAGAATTAATTCGTAAAAAATTGAAATTGAAAACTCGCTTTTTTATTTGCTAATCCAGTTGTAGTCGGAGTTGCGTGAGTGCCTCCTACAACGTACAGTAACCAAACAAAAGCAACCTTCATCACGTAATGTCTTTTCTTTGGTATATTTTGGTATACTTCTTACCGTACATAACAAACCAAAAATCCACATACCTGTAAAATTTATGTCACGATGTAACAATGTGAGAAACTGAAATACGGTCATGATTTTCACAAAAAGTTCTGAATAGACAAAAAGCAAAATACCCAACTACCTTACTAATGCCTAAATTTTCAGGTTAGCATATCCAGTTATAATAAATGTTCAGAAAATGGAAAAACTAGCTTTTGTGTATAGTCAATGGAGCACAAAGC
>MQUG01000863.1:0-12459 GCA_007213375.1 Steinernema feltiae | reverse complement strand
TCGATGCGAATTTGACCGCCATATTAGCGCTCACAGTCCAAACGGATACCGAGGGATGATCGCTTCCGATCCCTATTCCGATCATTTGCAGCCAGTGCTCGACGACCGCTGGCAGAAGTTTGTTCGTACGCTTAATGGAGCCAGCAAGGTAAATGAAATTGGGTCGTTTCACAAAGTCCAGTCCAAGAACGCGTCATGAAAATCGAGCTCCTCGAACGTTTTCACCGCAAGGAATCAGGTATGATGAGAGGGATTCTTGAGCAGCTTTTTGAATTGCTGCCCGCAGTGCTCTGTCAAGTCGTCTGCGCCAAAATCAAGTGAATCTCCAAGTAGTTGATGGGGGAAGAGGACGAGGAATTCTAGAATGTCAGCGAAACTGAGAAAAATCGAGACTCCTTTGACGAGATTAACCGTTCCCGCCAACTGACCTCGCACTTTACTCGATGACACTGGAGTTCCAGAGAACGTGGAGTACACTCAGGTCGAGTGCTGCGACACTGTGCGTCAGGTTGTCTTGTTCCTCAGGTCTCGATGTAATCGTCTTTGCCAGATTATCCAGATTGTTGAATCGAAACGACGGCGGTTATTTCCAATCGTGTGCGGATCTCCCTGTCAGTGGATCGTTTTCGTCTCTCGAGCAAAGCGGGTGGACAAAGAGGAGCGAGCACTTGAGAGACGGACGCTTCCGCCGCGAGAGCTCGATCCGAACTGTCAGTTTCAGAGTTTTGTCTTCATTACGATCAACAGCGCGTCTTGCATGCACCGCCTTATCAACATGAGAAGCTCAACGATCGATCGGGAAAATGGGTCAAAATATTAGTTTTCGCATCACGCTGTCCTGAGTACCGATTCGCCGATCAATTGCCTGGTTATCTTCGAAGTTTGTACGAAAACCCATGAGCGAGTTGATCAATGTGTGTTTTTTATGAGTGGTCCCGAAGTGGAGCAGTCTCACAAAACGTTTCCAGCTTGGCAGGCGTTGATCTATTTCTGCGTCGTCGAATGGTTTTTTGAAAGTTTCGCGATTTCGCTTCAATTTTGGTTTTAATTGCTGTTTGTCGTATAAAGCTACTGTGTTAGTAGCACAAATAGATCAGTTCTGACTGTTTCCAGATGCTTGTTGAAATACCGCAGCTATCAGACTTCTTAAAGTCACTGAAGTCTTCTTTTCTCGACGATGCTATCGACCGTTTCAATTATCTGGTGACAACTACGCTCCTCCTCGGATGTGCTCTGCTTGTTGCAACAAAGCAAATCGTTGGATCTCCAATACATTGTCTCATCAGTTCGGAATTTCCATGTAGGCACATTCGTGTTCATTACAATAATCCATTGTGGCTGATTAAGCGGGCTGGGTCAGCTACGTGCACAGCTACTGCTTTATTACCGGAACATACGACCAGCAGCACGGAGAAGACGTCCGCCGACATGGATATTACCAGGTATTTGCGGAATTTAAAATTTAATACAATTGCAATATCAATTTCAGTGGATCCCGTTCATCCTCATTGCGATGGCTGTTCTGTTCTACGCTCCTCACTTCATTTGGCGAATTGTGCAAAAGTCGAGCCGTACGCAACAGTGTATCTCCGGTGTGTCAATGATGAATTTTCAGATCTGGATTTGCGAACTGTCGTTGGCGACTCTGTTAAAGCTCGCGCATTGCTTGGCAAGGAGCGCGCTGAGGTTATCGGCAAAATTGTGCAATATACAAGACGGGTACGTGAGAACAATGGCTTGTGAGATCTTAATGTGCGGTTATTTCAGTACTTGAACGCACCAAACTTTGGATTTCTCGGTTTTAATGCCCGTTTTGGGGTTTTCTCGTCAGCGACATACGTTCTCTCCAAAATTTTGAATTGTTTCAACCTATTGCTGCAAATCTACCTCATTAACAAGAATTGCGGTAGTGGTGATTATTTGTGGGGTTACAAGGTATGTAACGGATTTGAGTTGAGTAAGCGGAATGCCTTTGCATATTTAGGTAATAAGAGTGGTTTTGACCACACTGATCCCGGCAATCCAAATCCTTTTCCCCAATTGACTCATTGCACATTTGAAGTTCGTGATATCGCCGGCATCCGTCCTTACAACACAGACTGCGTCATCATGGTCAACATTCTTAACGAGAAGATTTTCCTGCTCATTTGGGTGTGGCTTCATTTTGTAGTCGTGCTTACTGTACTTAATCTCTTGTATACTATTTTTGTCTTGTTTGTGCCTTCGGCTCGACGTCGCGTTATTGGGAACCATCTTCGTATCAAGTGCGACAAAAAGGCCCGTTATTATGACAATGAAGTCTACGGTGCAAACAGTAAGTGCTTATTATGCTTTTGGTCAGTTTTGTATTATTTATTTTAGAGGAAAGCGTTCTTCTGGACGAGTTTGCTAATAAGGCTATGAGCATTGATGGGGTTCAACTGATCCGCTTCATTTCTAGCCATGCTGGCGGGTTGGTCGCCCATGAAGTGATTGACGGAATCTGGAAGGATTTCAAAGCATGTCAACGCTGAATTTGGAATGTTGTGTACAAATACAACTGAGCATTAATAGCGTATCTGATATGTATAGCTTTCCCAAGTTTCTGTAATAAAGGTGATATATAGGATGTTTCTTGTTGTGGGCGAATTTTACGATTGCTCTCGATGTAATCGTCTTTTCAGATTATCCAGATTGTTGAATCGAACGACAGCGGTTATTACCAATCGTGTGCGGATCTCCCTGTCAGTGGAACGTTTCGTCTCTCGAGCAAAGCGGATGGACAAAGAGGAAGCGAGCACTTGAGAGACGGACGCTTCCGCAGCGAGAGGTCGCTCCGGACTGTCAGTTTCAGAGTTTTTGTCTTCATTACGATCAACAGCGCGGCTTGCATGCACCGCCTTGTTAACATGAGAAGCTCAACGATCGATCGGGAAAATGGGTCAAAATTTATGTTAGTTTTCAAATCACGCTGTCCTGACTACCGCATGTTTGTTTCGTTTGAATTTTCAACGAGATGAATCATAAGAACCAATTAAAACTCGCTTTGTTTTTCGCTTTCCTGGCGCTAGACGGACGCGTCGTACCCGGTTCAGCTGACAAATGTGCGACAATATTTATCGCGTGTTATCTAGAAGA
Organism: Steinernema feltiae; assembly: GCA_007213375.1. Lineage (NCBI taxonomy): Eukaryota > Metazoa > Nematoda > Chromadorea > Rhabditida > Steinernematidae > Steinernema > Steinernema feltiae. The sequence continues at coordinate 9,342 of MQUG01000863.1, read as the reverse complement.
TCGCAATGGTCGCATTGAATCCGCGGGGAGGCGCCGATAATTGTTGTTGCGTGAGTGAGTGGAAGCGCGAGCAGTCGGCAAAACAATTATATAAAATAAGCCCAATTTTTTAGTCTACAATTCCCAATTAACGCAATTGCAGTCGACATTTCGGTTTTCTCAACCGTTCGCCTTGTGAAATGTTATGTTTTTGTGTTGTTCGCTGGCTATTTAATGGCTGTTTTCGTAGAAATTCAACGAACGAAACGCGCAGCTACGACTTTTTCTCCTTGTTTTTCCGGCTGTTTGCGCTTGAATTTATTATGTAGTGTGTCGGACTTACATACATGCGCTGTCGCCGCGCTTGAATGAAGCAATCGCGGTTTATGCCGATCTTCTGCTTGCTTGCTGACGTCTTCCTCTCGTGGATTAATTCTTCGACTTTTTGGCTTTCGTGGACGACGAAGAGCGAAAGTCGTTGGCACTAATCCAGAGCGGATTAATGCGAAAAGCTGAGCCGACTACATGAGACGACCGAGAAGACGAAAGAATACTCGCGGCTAAATACGACTTTTCCTCCTCGTTTATGGCGTTTTTCCGGCTGTTTGCGCCTGAATTTATTGTGTAGTGAGAGTTAGATTTAAATGCGCTGCCGCCGCACCTGAATGACGTCCAAAACAATTAAACTTGTCCACGTAAGCGCGGTTTATGGCGGTCTTCTCGCGTTCTTGCTTACGTCTGATTCATCTTGGATTAATTCTTCGACTTTCTCGCTCTCCTGCTCCAAAGTCGTTGGCACTAATCCAGGACGGATTAATTTGCGTGCGAATATATAGCTTAGCCGACGTCGGATAATGGTTTTGGCGCACTTGTCGATTCAAACATTCGGCCTCTTGGCGCGATTTGATGGCGATTTTGTGTTTTACTTCCGCGTTATCGTCATTTTAATGTTTTTTTCATGCATTCGCGCTTCCATTGACTCTAGAATGTACTCAAGTACGTGGACGCTCTAACTAATGAACGCTCTCTCCTCTGTTGACGTTTCGGATGTTTTTCTCGATTCGTTCGGACTCGAATTGATCTCCGGCGATGCATTAGAGGTCCTTTGTGACCAGCAGTAGCAGCAGTAGCGACAGCTCATCCCATTGTGACCATGTTTGACGCAATTGGTACTTGTGCTGCTGCCAGCAAGGCCATCGATCAAATACGATTTTTGAAATTCCAGTTGTTTGAAGTCATAAATAATCGTGATCTCTGTTTTATCGCCGATGGCTTACGGTAGCCCAGACCGTTCGCGCTCCTTAGCTGTTCATCCGCTGTTTTTCAGCCAAAAACCGAACTAATGCGTGAAATGTTCGCACTTCTCGTCGGCGATCTCACGGAATATATTCATTTCACACATGCATTGTTTTACACGACGATCTTGAGTGCGGCGGTGGCGTCGTTCTCGTCGCTACGTCGACACATAACCGTCATCGTTGACGTCGTTCTTCTTCTTCTTCTTTTTCTCCTTTTTTGCATCGTACGGCCTCGCGCCATCGTAGTCTCCACCTTCGGCGCACGAGCGCCGAGAGAGCGCTCGCGGCGTGGAGACGCACAGACGAGCACACGGTCGCCGTATGCTCTCGCCGCTCGCGCGAAGGCGCCTCGCGTTCGCTTTCTTCTCTCTCTTCCTTTTAGCCTCCTCGCCTGCGTCCAGAGGACGACGCAGGCGCAGCAGCAGCAACAGCAACAACGACGCTGCCAGCCAGCCTGTGGCGTCCTCAGTCAGTGAGGCGGCTTCGCGACAACTAGCGCGTCTCGTCTGGTGCTTCGCGTTGCCGCGTTTTTTGTTGTTTTGCGTGTTTTGCAGGTCGATTGTTTTGCAGACGGCGGCGGCGATGGCGGCGCGTGAACGAGTCTTTAATCTCCTTTTTATTTTCAGGGTTCTCAGCCGCCTGCTTCTGAAGCATCGTCGATGTCCAACTGTGGGGAACACTCGCGGCGTCGTGTAGCCTATTACTACGATTGTGAGTTTGTTTTTTGCCGCTTTATTTCATTCTGTGATGCGCTGCTGTTTAAGTTGAAATCGATATGCGGGTCTTGTTTTTATCGGGCAGGAAACAATCGCGAATTTGTTTGCTCGCTGCGATTTCGTACATATTTTTAGCGAAGAGGAAGTTAAAAATCGATTAAAAAAGTAATTATAATGTGGGGAGTATTGCTGGGGGATTGGCTAGCGCGCGGAGCCCAAAATCGATGTGAAATTTGTAGTTTTTGTGGTTAACAAGCCGCCCGAAGGTCATTCGGTTGGCTGCTCGATGTGAATCGAGTGTTTGGGACGGAAATGATGGGGTAGTTTGGGGTTGGCTTGGCACTGTGGCCAGTTGAACTTCACAAGCAGTGCAAAGGTCAATAGAATCATTCATTCATAGTTGACCAGATGTGCGATGCTCCCAATCGGAGTCAAGTGGCTCGTGAATTATTGCGCTAGGCGTAGAGGTGGTTGCTGAGATCAAAATCGATAAGAATTGTAATTATCTCTGTTTTTAACAAGCTGTTCGGAGTTCGTTCGCATTTCCAACCTATTAAAATGCAGTTTTTAGATTCGAATTACTCCAAAGTTAGCACTTTTTCTTTGGCTCCTCTGATCAAAATCGATTGGTTCTGGTAGTAAACAATGTGTGCAGGCTCGTTCCTGTTAAACTAACTCTCTGTGGACCAAAAGCAATGGCTTGTAGAAGCAAAAGCATTTCTGGGTTCTTTGAAATTTTGGTTTGATTGTTTCTTGCTCTTGCTCTTAGCCCGCTAGATCGAAATAGTTCGCACCAGCTCGTTTTCAAGATCACACCGATATATCAAAGTGATTTTTTATGGTTAACTTTTCGGCCGAGGTCATTCGTCCGTTCTTTCGGGGGTTCGCTAATGGGAATAGGCATATTACAACGAACACCGAAAAACGATAAATTGCTGAGGGATTTCATCTCGTCGTTCTTGGTGTTTGTAAGATTGTTTTCGCTTGTTTTTTGAAGTAATCAAGTCGTTCTCAGTTCTCCCGGAGAATTGTTTTGCTCAATTGTTGAAATTCTGGTTGTTTGTCACCAGCGACTGGTTCTTCAGGTTCTAACTATAATTGTTTCAGCAAATGTGGGCAATTACTACTATGGTCAGGGGCACGTCATGAAGCCTCATCGTATCGCATGACACATCACCTCCTCCTCAACTATGGAATTTACAGGAATTTGGAGGTTTATGTAAGTTTTCCTTTCAGCTACATTCATCTATCAGTGTTACTTTAGAGACCGTTTCCTGCAACATTCGACGAGATGACCCGATTTCACAGTCCAGATTATATGAATTTCCTTCGAACAGCGACACCGGACAATTTGAAACAGTTCAACAAGCAGATGCTCAAGTGTGAGTCTACCGTAACCTTCATTGCCTAGTGTACGGTAAATGATTTTAGTCAACGTTGGTGAAGATTGCCCAGTGTTCGATGGACTATTCGAGTTCTGCCAGCTTTCAAGTGGTGGATCTATCGGTAATTTGTAGTCAATTCCGAGCGATTTATTGTGATTTACGACTTTTAGCTGCTGCTGTGAAACTCAATAAGGCTAAGGCGGACATCGCAATCAACTGGATGGGTGGATTGCATCATGCCAAGAAAGCCGAGGCCTCGGGTTTCTGCTACTCGAACGACATTGTTCTCGGTATTCTCGAACTCTTGAAGTACCACAAACGAGTTCTGTACGTCGACATCGACGTTCACCACGGCGACGGTGTCGAAGAAGCGTTCTACACTACCGATCGCGTGATGACCTGTTCGTTCCACAAATATGGCGACTTCTTCCCAGGAACAGGCGATCTAAAAGACGTGGGTGCCGGGAAAGGCCGCTACTACTCAGTGAACGTTCCTCTTCGTGATGGAATCACCGACGACTCGTACCAGAGAATATTCGTCCCTGTTATGACCAAAGTAATGGAGTCGTTCCAACCGTGCGCCGTGGTTCTGCAATGTGGAGCAGATTCGTTGAACGACGACCGTCTGGGAACGTTTAACCTGACTCTCCGAGGCCACGGAGCCTGTGTCAAGTTCTTCCGAGCCTATAACGTCCCACTTATGCTTCTGGGAGGCGGAGGATACACACCACGTAACGTCGCACGATGCTGGACGTATGAAACCGCGCTTGCGGTCAACATGGAAATTCCTGATGAATTACCGTATAATGATTATTTTGAATATTTCGGCCCTCAGTACCGGCTACACATCGAGCCGTCGCAGGCGCCCAACGACAATACAGATGAATATCTATGGAAGATTCAGGAAGGAGTGCTGGAGCACCTTCGCAGTTTACCTTGCGTTCCTAGCGTACAGATGCAACGTAAGCGTCCTAATATGATGATGGAAATTGGTGATATTTTTGCTCATTTCAGCAATTCCTTCTGATACGTTCGATTTCGAGGAGCTTGAGAAGATTCGTGCAGATCATGCCGATCCGGACAGACGCTTGGGTCGTAAGTTTTAGCTTAGATTGAATTTAGCACGCATGCATTGCGGAACCGTCGACAATTTGACCTAGTGAATTTTATTTCATTTTTTCCATTTTCAGCTTCGATTACCGACAGTATGGTTCAAGACCCGGGTGAATTCTACGACGGGGAAAACGAAGGCGATGGCAGAAACGAGCAGTCGTATAAGAGAGGAGTCGATGAAAACACCCCTCAGTCTCTTTCTCTTCCTCGCCACAACGGGGACGCGGAACATCGCGCAGCAAGTGAGGCAACGGGGACTGACGATCAGGGCGGAAAGAAGCCGCGCCTGGACTGAGCGGGCTGGAACCCCTGTAAATAAAAACTTCACTGACGTCCTTCACACACGCATCTCGCTCCTCCTACCTGGGCAGACGCCCCGACTTATTTCGTGTTACGTCTTTAAACATGTTGATTTTTTGTGTTTTGAATAATTTTGCAAAGAGAACAATAACAATAACAATATCAACAACTATATAAGAAGCCTACAAATCCTCGGTTCCATCGCGTATTACTTGGATAAGCTCGTCGAGTCGTCGTTTATGCTCATGTCGTTTCTTTATGGCTATTTCGTTCTCAATCAGCGCTTCCTCGTGGGTCATCAGATGTCTTTTAGCGATGTTGTTGTGCAACGCGGTCGACCAGTCGCCGTTGTTCAAGTAAAGTTCACGGAGAACGCGAACGGTGTTGTTCAGTGGGAGATACATGGGACCACTTTGCCAATTGACGTAACGCTGGATTGGTAGGCGGAAAGCCGGGATATCCCCGTTCATTCGGGCTGACGCCGCAGCCAATCGACCGTTGTCTTTTGTGGCGCACAGGATGTACACATCGTGACGCAGTGGTCCGTCCAGCATATTTCGAGCGGTACTGAAAACAAAATAGATTAGTGATGGAAGTTGACGTGGAAAGTTGCATCTCCACGTCACTTGTCGAGAATCTCGGCGAATGGCGTGGATTGTCTGATCCACCATTACACTCTTGTCAGTGACGCTCCTTCGTACAACTCACTTCGAAATGTAAGCAACCCGCTTCGGCTTCAATGCTCCCACGCGCGCCTTGTAAAAATCCGGTAAGATTACTTGCTCCGCGTACTCGGTGGAATAAAATCCTATGAGCTTGTCGACCACACGCTTCTCATTGGGTTTACTCCTGTCGAAACCATAGAATGATATCGGCATGGGGCGGATTGAGGATAAATTCTCCTAAATTGTTAGCTTCAAATTCGGGGCAAAGCCTTTAAATTCGTACCGAAATCGTGTACTGCAGTTGTTTTCCCATGGCGGTTTGCTCGTATGGTTTCATACCCATGAAATACTGCATATCAATGGCTATTTCTGGCACCTCAAGATTGTAAGACTGCACCATACGACTTGTTTCGATGTGACGGATCCCTGAAACGAACGTTTTTACGTCAGCAATTCAGCTAAAATCCATACGTTTCTTATTTCTTGAGGGATTCATGCAGAGCTGGTGTAATCCAGGCGCGTAGCCCATTCCTCCGGCTGCGTATTTCGCCTCTTCAGCTCCAAAAAGTACCTTCGGAGAACTATTCTGCTTTTTCTGTTCATCCAACTCTTGGCGACGGCTCCTTACGGCAATGTACTCGAGAAACCCAATGCGTTCTGTCAACGTTTGACGCTCTAAAAGTCTAAAAATTTGGTTAAATCAAAACTGGCGATTCGTGAAGCTTACCCGACCCAATCCTCGTCACAGAGGCTCGTGGGCACTTTCGTGCCCATGTATTCGTAGATCTGAATGACAAATTTTGATCAATAAATTGAAAATCGAAACTGGGAGCTTACTTCGACTTCTCTCATAATCTTGGTCATCTGTTTTTTGGCTTTCGGTGCCACTATCTTGCTCAGCAGAGCGGCCGAAGGAACCAGCTTTGAAGACATCTGGAATGACAAGGAATTTATACGTCGATTTAACGGAAAATTCGCGTCAACTCATCAATTACTGGCGACCAGGAGCTTAAAAATAGCACAAAACCGTATAAATAAGCCGCGAAATCCGCAAATAAGGAAATGCCTTTTTTGGAGTTTATGCGAGCAGAAACTTTGTTTGCTAGGTCCGCAAGCGCGAGCGATCAGCAGAGCCTCAAATCACGTAAATTGGACCTTCACATGACCCAACCGACAACGAGGTAATTTGGCTTATTTTCTAATCCAATCCATCGAGCTCCGAAGTAGCAAAATCAAATGTCTTACTGGACGAACGTGCGGAAAATACGAATTTGCTAATAAGTACAGTACTGAATTCCGATGATTGCAGGGAAGGCGGTGTAGAGCCTATGCGCACTTTGGACCTGACATTACTGCAAATGGATACGTTTTTGCGATCATACGGTAAAGGTACGCTCATCTCTTTAGTCGAACAACTGGAGGTTTTTAATTTCGCTCCCCAACCGAACGTGCGAACTATCAGCGTTATGATACAATTGATACCGGTGTGATAGAATTTTAAACTGTTATCAGACGGTCCAGCATTTTGCCACAGTCTCGTCTGACGACATTTTGTGGTTGCATCTAGGGTCTCGACACGATTTGCCTGTTCACTTTGTTGTCTTTGTTGCCTTTCGACTGCCGCAAAAGATCGAATGCGCTCCCTCCAAAGCTTTCACCGCCATTTAAAGGCAACAGGCAAATCGTTTCGGGACCATTCCTGTTACCCTTTTGAAGGCCGCTCATTTAAATATTTAGCATTGCATTTATTTGGACTATAACTACATTAATAAACTCAAAAATCAAATCTTCTCCGCTCTGCAGCGTCTCTCCCTCTAGCAGTACTTGGCGTTGTCGGCCCTGAAATCACAACAACTTTCAGCTTCACCATCTCCAGGTCTAGACTTACTGAGCAGCGACCCAGATCTTCTGTTGGATCTCCGAGCTGATGAGCGTCAAATCGACTGGAGTGGAGCCGCTGAACGAGCACTTGGAGCCACCGGTGAACGACTGAAGCGCGTTGGTGTTCGATCCGTCGCTCTGGTACGCGACTGACAGAAATCCGAACTGACCGGCGCTGCGCATGCCCTGCGCTATCTTGATCGCCTCGGCGGATGGGCTGAAAATTGGCGTTTAGGGGTTAAAGAGCGCGTCTAGACCGCTTACCTCGACTTGGCCGTCACGTAGATGACGACTCTGTTGTTCACAGAGGTGTACGCAGGATCCCTGATCACGTTGGGATTTGGAGGCCACATGTTCAGCGTGTCCTTCAGGTACTCCTGACCGTTGGAAGTGGAAATGAAGGCGTCTCCCAACGCTGCCAGCTTGCTCTTGAGCACTTCAGGGGTGTTGAGAGGTCCGAGCGGGATAGCGCATATCGACTGATAGCATCGTTGCCGTCGACCGAGAAAATTCCAAGTTCAAACCATTCTGGCTCATGTCGAAGAAGTTGAACGTGCTGGTAATAAAGTTCACAAGTTCGGACTCGTAGGTCGCGTTGCTCATGTCGTTCGAGGTGTCGACGAGAATCATCACGTCGACCTGACGTTCTTTGGCGTTTTCGGGGTGGTCGTGGGCGTGGACACGGTGACGACGGTCGGTTGGTACGGTGGTGTTGGTGAGTCCCTGGCAGAGAAGAAGGTCTCGCGGCGGAACATCTCTCCGCTAGAGTCGATTCCGTGAACGTAGGCCAGGAAGGCGGCGGCCGGGCACTGGAACGGCTCCGAGTAGTACTCGTAGGCGCAATCCCAACGAGGGCTGAGATGCACGAATTGGAGGTGCGTGGTGCCGAACATCTCTGACGATCCGAACATCTCGACCATGGTCAACCGCGAGAAGATGCTCGCGTGCGCGACCAGCGTGTTGTTCACGTTGGGCAGCGGGTTCGCCATCGTTGCGTCGTTGTGGATGACCTTATTTTGGGCGCCGGTGACGAATCCAGCGAACACTTGCGGGCCGGACTGACCGCGCACTTGCACCATGCACGTCGGATCGTCGGAGTTGACGGTGAACGTGTAGATTCCCGGATGCTTTTTGGTGCCGAAAGTCAGGATCGAGGTAGCGTCTACGCGGTGCTGCAGGGTGACGTTGACCGCGTTGCCCATCGGGTCAGTGACGCCGATCGGTGAGTACTTGTTCGCGTAGAGCGAGATGAAGACGTTCGTGGTGGCGCTGTCGATCTGAAGCGGAACGCTCAGCTGCGAGCACTTGTTGTTGAAGATTGTGGGCGTGGAGAGCACGCTGCTGCCGTAGACCGCTGGGAGGTAGAGCGCCATGTGCTGAAACGCGGTAAATTGTACAAATTTCTGCAAAAATTTCGAAAACTCACTTCAGCGATGGCGGTTCCAGGCAAATAGAACAAATTGCCGTTCATCATGTAGGCGTACTGAGCGATCGCAGTCTCCGAGACTCCGCTGAAGTCGACCTTGCAGCTGGGATCCTTGATGAGATAGACGAAGAGCTGCGCGCGAGTCTGCGCCGCCAGCTGCATAAAGATCTTCGCGGGTCCCTTGTCGACGGCGGGGAGACCGCGCGTGACCACGTGGATCACCGAGTTCATGTTCACAAAGTCTGTGCTGTTCATGACCTGCGCGAGACGCTCGTAGATCGGAAGATGCACTTCGCTTGGCTTCTGTCCGGGCTTGAGAGGGAGGCGGTCAGCCTGCTGATGTATTCCTTCAGGTCGGTAGTGGAGTAGACGACCGATTCAACGTTCGCAGAGAACGTGAGGAGCACGTAGTTGCTGAACCACTGCTTTCCTTGATTGGCCGCGTTGATAATCTTCTCGAGATGAGTCTTCAGCGCGCTGGCAGCATCGCTGTTCGCCGCGGTATTCTCGATCACGACCGCGAAGGTCTTGTTCGCGTTCTTGAAGTTGACGGGCACAGGAGGCGTGCAGATGGGGAAC
>MQUG01000862.1:0-46871 GCA_007213375.1 Steinernema feltiae | reverse complement strand
ATCCTCAGCGGGGTGCCTGAAAATTCACATAAATTCGCTGCAAAATCATTGAGATAACCTACGTGATTTGCCTTTTGCCGCAATTGGGGTCGACTGCCACGGCACAGAGACGTTCTTGGAGTCGACAATCGACGTGCTGAACGACTGCGACACATCCACCGCCGCCGCCGTTCTCGGCTGCAAAACGCTCCCATCGAGCACCGCCGGCTTCCAGCTCGTCTCCTTTCGCTTCGGCTGCTCCTCTTTGCTGCTCAGCAGCTCCGTTCTTCGGAATCTTCTCGACTGCTCCGCGACGACTTCGGGCGACCGCCGAGCACCGAAGGCTCCCAGCTGTTCTCCTTCTGCTGTCGAATCGAGGTGTCTCCTGGAATGTCGAACAGGAACGACTGCTGTCGCCTCTGCTCCTCTTCTTCGATCACCGCACGCGCATCTCGGAACGAGTCGGACTTGTTGGCGGCGGAGCTGAACGGAGCGTCTTCCTCGTCTTCGAGGTCCGAAAATGAGTCGTCATTTGGCATGGCTGTGCCTCCTTCTGAAGGCAGCATATTCAAGTGAACGCGGATATAGGAGAGGAGAGATGCATTAGAGATGAAATGACGCGAGCGACGAAACGAGTGTGAAAACACAAAGCAACACAAAAACAAAATCAAACGTTCGCGTTTCGCGCTGCAACGATGGTCTCGAGTGGAACAGCTTGCAGTGAATGCACCATCAGCTGATTTTGAGTCGGAATCCGTTGCACAGAGATCAGTGAACGCTAACAGGATGCGGAAGCCAGAAAATCCGTGGATCCCGTGGATTCTCTCCGTCATAATCCATCCGGGGGATCCTCTGCGAGTCAACAATCAATCCAGGTCCGGCTGACCGTCGTTTCTGAGTTGCACAATCTTCCCGCGAGTTTCCGTCTTCGATCACGAGTGAACAATGAACCCAACATACTTGCAAAAATAGACTCTGAGACAGGCGGATCGCTATTTATCACATTTGACTCATTATTCAACCAGAGGTCTCGTGGTGTAGTGGTTATCACATCTGTCTAACACACAGAAGGCCGGCGGTTCGAGCCCGCCCGAGATCAGTCAACGTTTTGGTCTTTTTTGGCGTTTTCTCTGGAAATCACTTTTGACATTTAGGTAGCTAAATAGCTATACTTCCGTGGAAACTCGATGACAATCAGCGCAATCGTGTGAAATTGCTACGAAAAACTACTCTTAAATAGCTATACACTAATCGTAAATGTAGCAGATGTATTCAAAAAACGTAACAACAAAATCAACAATAACAGAACAGGATTCTCAACTCTTCTACTCCTCATCGTCACCGGATTTGCGCGGGAAATACTTCGGGAGCTCTTCCTTCATCGTTTTGTTGAAGTGGACCTTGTTTTGGCTGTGCTGATGGAGCTCCTGAGCGTTCAATTGATTGACCTTCTTTGAATGGTGATACTGCAACACAGAGCTTAAAACCGATATCTGATGGCAATCCTTCACCTTCAAATGACTGCCAAAATTAGTGGGTTTGATTGCTGCCTGACACCCTTCAACTACGCATGTATAAAAGAGATTCAGGTGAAAAGCAACGTGACGTAGTCGCGACCGAGCTGCTTTGACGATCTCTCCGCAGTTGACACACTTTACATCTTCAGAGTCAACACGTCGTTGAGTTTTCTTGTCAGAGAAGCTGACGAAAGACTCCGGTGGGAAGTACTTGTCCATGAATCGTCCGGCTTTCTTGTTGTAGGCAAGCTTCATGGAGTAGAGCTGGTGATATTTCGACGCGGTCAAATCATTTCGGTAAAGCAAGTGCTTGAGCTAAAGCAAACGACGTTTCAAATTGCAGCAAAACAGTCAAAACGAACTTGTAAATGTTTACCGAAGCTGCTGTATGATTTCAGGTACTTGTCGCAGCCTTCAATGAAGCAGTACATCGGAATGTCTTCATGAACTCCAATGTGACCCACCAGAATTGACCGAGTACCTTTAAAGTTCTTTTTGCAGAGTTGGCACTGAAACAGAAAAAGGGCCTGAGCTATTCTGATCGGGATAGACAAGCGGTTACCTTAGAGATGGGAATAAATGCCTTGTTCTGAGCTTTAAAGCTTTCCTTCTCGTTCCGTCGATGAGCGACCATCCGGAACACGGTGGGCACATCAATTTCCGTCACCATTTTGCCGATTTTCTCCCGTTCATTCCCGTCGAATATCATCTCCAGCGCTTTGCGATCTCCTTTCAAGTCAAAGTAATTAAAGACTACGAGGTCCACACTCGTCTTCAGGTCTGTGATGCCTTGAACGTCCGTTGTTAGATTATCAAGGTTAGGCAAAGTAAGACTCACGACAGAACCGACGGTGCATTTTGTCGTTATCATAGAGATTTCGTGTCACTGCAACCGACTTAACATTATGATGGTGGACATCTGATCGGGGCTTCCCTCTCTTCTGTGCGGCTTCAGCCTCCTGGCCATTGTTCTGGTCAATTGGCTTCGTGTGGATTTTGCGGTACTTTTGGAGCATCGTCGGGAGAGTTTTCGAGTCGTATAAATGCTGAATTCAAACATAGAATGGGACAGCACAATGATTGAACACTCACGTCGAGTTTCTCCAGCTCCCGGCACTTCTCCTTGGGGAACAACTGCGTCAGCAAGCAAGGATTCTTCTCCTTTACGTATCCGTAGAGCAGAGAATCGACACCGAGGCTGGTGAGAGTCGATGAAGTCATCGCTTAATGGAGTTCTGAAACCGATACAAACAAAGAGATTCAGGTGGATCTGAAGAAAATATGACCAGCGCAAAGACGCACAGAATACAAGGACACAAGTCCACCGCGATGGTATTAAACAACGTAACAACAAAATCAACAACAGAACAAGATAGAACACAGCTTATCTACTCTTCATCGGCACAAGATTTGCGGGGAAAATACTTTGGGAGCTCTTCCTTCATCGTTTTGTTGAAGTGGGCCTTGTTTTGGCTGTGCTGATGGAGCTCCTGAGCGTTCAATTGACGGACCTTCTTCGAATGGCGGTCCTGCAACATATGATAATTCAGACCGTCTGAAGCTTTGTAGCGCACCCTCAAATGGCCAGCGAAGACCGTTGGGTTTGTTGCTGCCTGACACTCGTCAATAACTCATTCGTATGAGAGATTCAGATGGTCACAAAGGTGATTCCGTCGCGATAAGGCCGATTTCACGTCCTCTCCGCATTCCAAACACTTTTCGTCTTCAAATTCATTCCGTCGTTGAGTTTTCCTGTCCGAGAAACCGACGAATGACTCCGGTGGGAAGTACTTGTCCACGAATCGTCCGGCTTTCTTGTTGTACGCTAGCTTCATGGAGTAGAGCTGGTGATTTTGCGACGCGGTCAAATCATTTCGGTAGAGCGCGTGCTTTTTCTAAAGCAAACACGGTTCGAAATTGCAAAATGACGGCAACAACCAACCAATAAATGTGTGACGATACTGTTGTATGAGTTCGTATACTTGTCGCAGCCTTCTACGAAACAGTACATAGGAATGTCTTCGTGGCATCCAATGTGACCCCTTAAAAGCGACCCAGTGCCTTTGATGTTCTTTTTGCAGAGTTGGCACTGAAACAGAACAAACAGTTGAGCTATCCTGAGAGTTCGGCTGATTACGGTAGAGATGGGAAGAGACGACTTGTTCTCAGCTTTGGACTTTTCCTTCTCGTTCCGTCGATGAGCGGCTAAACGCGAAACAGAGGGAACATCGATCTTTGTTACCATTTTGCCGAATTTCGCGCGATTTTCTTCACCGAATAGCAGCTGCAGAGCTTTGGAATCGCCTTTCATGTGGAAGTGATTGAAGACAACCAAGTCCAGATGCGTCTGCGGGTCAGCAATTCCTGAAATATCAGTTAAAACTTGAATTTTAGCGACAAAGAAGGACTTACGACAAAACCGACGGTGCATCATGTCTTCAGAATAGAGATTTCCCTTCATTACGATCGGCTTCACATGAGGCTGAACTTCGGATCCTGGCTTGACTCTCTTCCACACAGCTTCGTCTTTCTGGCGGTCGCTCTGGTCTACTGGTCTCTTAAGAGCGTTCTTCTCTGCACAGTTCTTCTTCACGTGGTCCTTCGAGTAATTGGGCTTCGGATGGGTCTCCCGGTACGCCCGCAGCATCGAGAGAAGGCTGGTTTCGTCGTAAAAATGCTAAAACCGAGTTAAATTACCACAACGCACCTTCAGAAAACTCACATCGCGCTTCTCGAGCTCCCTGCACTTCTCCTTCGAGAACATCTGCGTCAGCAAGCACGGATTCTTGTCTTTCACAAAGCTGTAGACCAAAGAATCCACCTCGATCGCAGGCAACGTCATCGCGGACCCTTCGGAGAACAAATCAGCCATTCGCGACTGCAAAGAACCCTCCCTTCAATCTCAGAACACAGAAATCAACGCAAAATGATCTATTCTCGACTCAAATCAACAACGAAATGCGAACAAATCAGGTAAAATTGAGAAAACACACATTCGAACATTCAAATCACCCAAAATCACAGAAATTTTAGTGGAAAATACGTCGAAACACCGAGAACGAGATCAACGTTCCTCGCAAGACAGTGCAGGTTCATTTTCAATCGAAATTCGTCGTTGGAAACGTTTCTCTCGAGATCCGCCTTGCGAGGAGAAGATTCACGCGGTTGCCAACGTTTGCCGTGCATGCGAATCCGCGCAGGAGCTTCTGAGAAGCAAAAATCATCCCAGTGTCTGTCTGGACGACGCTTCCGAGCTGCAGAAGCGCCCTCGCGGGTCATTTCCGCTTCCGTTCACGTCGATCCCGTTGTTCGTGGCTTCATCGCTTCACTATTGTCGCGTTAATATCATCGCATCTGAAATCGCAAAATGAGAATCATCAAGGATCCCTGAATTACCTCCTCACGACGCCCGCGATCCGTTCTGAAGTGACCCCACAGAATACCAGAACGCGAGGAAACGTTCCGAAGCGTGTTTCGTTCGTCATTCCACTGTTGGGGACGTCACGGAATCTGTTCTGGGCGCCTACAGGTCAACCCAATGCAAGAAAATGCAAGAATCTGGCATCTATAAAATCATCGAAAACCCACGCGGTCGGCAAAAGCCTATCATAAACGCATGCTGTACCAAAACGCAAAACCCATATTCAAGTGATCAGAAGCCACAAGCTCAGATCAGTTCGCCGTCAAATACTTTGTAGTGGAGGATCCGCAAGTCTCAGTACCGTAGTCCATGTGCACAAAATAAACACCGATTTGAAAGCCCAATTCCCTTGAAAACGTTGCGTCTATCAGACATTTCCTCGCGACCTGAGATTGCAGAGGTCATTGGAAAACTGATCACTCTCAGGCTGATCGTGTTAGGAATCTAAGATCAATCAATCCGTTTTGCCAAGACGACAAGAATTTGCAAAATAATTTGGGTAATGGAAAGCTTCGAGTTGAATAGTCACGACAACGTGATAGTAGCAGTACTTAACAGATTTGTCTTCAACTGCGAACAGCGGTCTCGTGGTGTAGTGGTTATCACATCTGTCTAACACACAGAAGGCCGGCGGTTCGAGCCCGCCCGAGATCAGTCAATTTTTTAATGTTTTGGTGATCATGTTTAGCTTTTTTCTTTGCGACTACAACAAATAAAAAAGAAATAGATAAATAGCAACTAAAAAACACTTTGCCGCCAGCAGGGGTCGAACCTGCGACCTTGGGCTTATTAGACCCACGCTCTAACCGACTGAGCTATGGCGGCGCCGTCTACAACTCTCTTCATTTTGATGTAATACCCACCGGCCTTTCTGATAGTAAGTGCATTGTAGACAGACAGAAAATCGATTTCACGGCACAAACCAGACAGTGGCGAGATGGCCGAGCGGTCTAAGGCGCTGGTTTAAGGCACCAGTCTCTGCGGAGGCGTGGGTTCGAATCCCACTCTCGTCAGCCAATTTTTTGTTCAATATTTAGAATTTTGAATTACAAAAATTGTTTTTATTTAGAATTCACTGTATAGCCGCTTTCTTTAGCCTTAAGGTCTTTCTATAACTTCTATACAAACAGCCTAATAAATCAACTCACAGTCATAGAAACCGGTCTCGACGGATAATCTTTGATGTTATCGATCAGCTTGATCGGAATGTCATCGGCAATGATAGCGACGTAGCTGTGCTGTTCTGTTCTACTCGCTCCATTCGATCCAAGAATGTACTCGCGAGCCATTTGGTAGAAGAAATCGTCCTCGATCACAACAGCCTGACTTGCCCATGACCATATCTGATACTGTAGATACGCTAGTGTGTCGTTCTTGCCCATCCATGGCGAGGAAACGTCTACAGTCAGAGTTGTTTGGACCACACGCAGTGACGCTTCCAACTCACAGATTGTCTGGTCGAAGCTGTGTGAACCGTGGATGATCGCGCAGATGAAGATGCTCAGGGACATGTGCTCCGCCTCATTGTTTTCCCGATACATCGAATTATGGAAACATCGATTCTCACAACCAACAATCCACACCAACGATTCAGAGGCGAGATGGCCGAGCGGTCTAAGGCGCTGGTTTAAGGCACCAGTCTCTTCGGAGGCGTGGGTTCGAATCCCACTCTCGTCAGCCAATTTTTGTTGGCTGACAGTAACCTGATTACCTCTTCTCTACAAAACAACCCATGTTCCACCACATTGTACACACACTTTACCAAATTTTACTTTACCACTTTACCAAATTTGTGAGAATTCGATGGAAATGACTACCCTCAAACATCTCAATTTCCGTATATTGAGGCTTTGGACCCCGATTGAGTTCTGCAAAATGACAAGTAGCCTGATAATTATCACAACTTACCATTACTCCCCGACTGTCACACTCCTCACGCGCTAACCTCTACACAACAATCGTTCGCGGTCTCAGGGACCGCGGATCGGCGCTGAACCGGTTCGTCGCACCCTAAACTCACTATAAAACCCTCCGCGCGCCCCGTTCTCAAGCAGTTCTCAATCCCAAAATGACTGCGAAAGCGGCGGCCTACTCGGCCATTGTGTTCTCCTCGCTCGCGTTCCTCGTTTGCGTCTACACGGTGCCGCGACTCTCGTGCCGGATCGCCGCGATCAGCAAGATGATCGAGGCGGACATTGGAGAGTTCCGCGAGATGGAGGAGCAGATCTGGCGCGAGCATCGCTCCAAGTCAGCGCTTCCTGGAATGCTTGCGAAGGCGCGCGTGGCAAGACAGAGCTCTCCGCCCGGTCAGTGCAACTGCAACGCGCAGAATCTGTGTCCTCCTGGTGCGCCTGGGGCGCCAGGAACGAATGGAGAGGATGGAACGCCTGGTAAGTGGAAGAATTGCTGTATGTGTGATGAAACTGCGGCTTTTTCAGGACTTCCGGGCTCTCCAGGAGCCGCAGGCCTACCGGGCAACTTCCCCGCCATCAACTTTGACGAAAACGCGCGCTGCCGAGCGTGTCCAGGCGGTCCACCCGGTCCTCCTGGACCTCCCGGACCACCGGGGATCAACGGAGAGAGCGGACCTATCGGCCCTTCAGGCAACGCAGGAAATCCAGGCCAAGCCGGTCAGCCTGGATCTCCAGGACAGGCAGGAAGTCGCGGAGAGAACGGACGCCCAGGCTCCGCTGGCTCACCAGGAGCACCGGGACGAGCGGGCGGCAAAGGCGCTCCGGGACCGAAGGGTTCTCCCGGTCCACCTGGACCTCCCGGCAACCAATCGCAACCCGGAAATGCCGGAAACAACGGTCAGCCAGGTCGTCAAGGCGGCCCGGGAATGCCAGGTCAGCCTGGCGCTCCAGGCCCTCGCGGACAGCCCGGATCGCTTGGTCAGAGCGGTCGACCCGGCCAGGATGCGACCTACTGTCCTTGTCCACGTCGTCGTCTTCTGCACGCCGCGGCAAAGAAGGTCGTCAAGCTGTGAGCAGGAGATTAACGAAAATAAATCTTTTGCGTCAATTTTGGGATTTGGGGCAACATTACAGCGGCCGCGAAGAGAGGATTATAGACATAGCGAGGCTCCCGCAACGAGCCGCCTGAAACGTATTGATTAAACGACGGCTAACGGCTGTTAGGCAGTGAACAAAGAAGCGAGGTGATCAGCTGAGTAGCGGGATCTTGAGAAATGATGATTTGGGCGCTGATTCTGTTCGAAACGTTCGCTTTTGAGCGGATGATCAATGATCACGTGTCGCGGCTAGGCTGTCGTCATCTTGATTTGTGCGCGAACGTGCTGCGTTTGAGGAATCGCTTCGTTCACACCTATGTGATCAAATCAACGATCAGTCGAATCTACTTTGATGACCGGTCGGGCCTGCTGAACTCATTTGCCACCTGATTGAGGCGTTGTTTGCAGTCGAAGAGCGCGTCCGTTCCTGGCGGTGTTGGTGAAGTGTGACCGCTGCTTCCAGTAAGCATTCTTATAGGATTGCCGAAGGCTCGTGCGCCAATTCTGTGATCATATTCCACGCTATTCATCCTATCCGAAACTATTGATACTTGTTCTATTGAGAAGGCCGCCTGCACGACAATTCTTGTCGATTGGACAAGCGAACAAGCCTTGGATGTGCGCCACAGCCACGCGGACAGCGAATTTGATCGTCCGAGGCCTCCAATCAGTTTACTGAGCTGAATTGAACGTTATTGAAGCTCCTATTGCCTTCGGGAGCGTCCTCCTTGATGGAATTTGCATATCAAGATCAACACGTCGTTCTCAAACTCATTCCGGCGCCTCACTACTGTTCATGGCAGAAGCAAGCTCCATTTTATGGCAGTGAACGCTCCAAGCCTACTGCTGAAGTCAAAATTACTGCTTGTATGGCGCTGGATGTGCGCGAGGGCCACTTCGAGCTTGAATATCACCGTCCCATCCGTTCAGTCAAGCCTATTCAAGCTGCTATTGTCTTCTGTATCTCGCCAGCAGCGTCATCCGGATGAAATTGGCTTTATTGCTTATTTATTCAGCGAATTCTTCACCGCAGCTGGGTGTTCTTGTAGCGCTCGACCGCCTGAACCTAATATTGGCTTTATGATGGCTCCGATCAGTTTGCGAAGTTAAAATCAACGTTATTGAAGCTCATTTTGTCTTTTCAAATTCCGCGGAACTGTTTTTAAGAGCTCGAAAGGCTTGGCGCTCCTGCAGGACCTATTTGTAGATCTGCGGCGTGCTAGCATCTGATTTCAATCGTGTTGACTTCACATTCGAGAGTGTGGCCGCCTGAAGCTGCTCTGTCCTCGCTTCAAATCACCTCTGGCCTCACAATCAACCCCAAACCAATCCGCGTTGCATTTTCCTCTCGCGCGAGGCACCCCGCGGCGTTGATGCATCTGCCCTTCGCGTTTAACGCTTTCGCGCCACGTTTTCCCGTCATCCTCCTCCTCTAACCTCCGCTTTCAGGGAGCTTCTCGTGAATTCTCCGTGCGATGCGAGAATTCAAAGTGGTGGTGCTCGGGAGCGGCGGCGTCGGCAAATCGGCGATGACCGTGCAGTTCGTCTCGAACGTGTTCACCGAGAAGTACGACCCCACAATCGAAGATTTCTACCGACGCGACGTTGAAGTGCGATCAGAAACGAGCGGGCGTTGATTACAGCGAGCTTGATTTAGGTCGATGGCCAGCCGTGTGTCCTTGAGATTCTCGATACCGCCGGAACTGAGCAGTTCGCTTCGATGCGCGATCTGTACATCAAAAATGGTCAGGGATTCGTCGTTGTGTACTCGATCACCAGTCAGCAGACGTTCCACGACATCAAGAGCATGCGCGATCAGATTGTCCGAGTGAAGGTGAGCCAAAACCCTCGAATTTCACCGCTGACCACTCTGTGATTGCAGGGCACAGATCACGTTCCAATCCTCCTCGTTGGGAACAAATGCGACCTGCAGCACCAGCGACAAGTGCGCCACGAGGACGGACTCGCGCTCGCCGAGTATTGGTCCTCGCCGTTCGTCGAATGCTCCGCGAAAAGCGCGCAGAACGTGAACACCGTCTTCTCGGAGATTGTTCGCGAGATGAACTACGTGCAGAACGCGAGAGCAAAGCAGAATTCCGGCTGCTGTTCCATCTCGTAGAGCGAGCGAGCAGCCACACACGCCGCTCCGCTCCATCACACGCTTCACCTTGGTTCTACGCTCAAAAATCGCTCCCCTCACTTTGGCTATTTACTCGCGTTGTTGTCCTCTTCTCTGTTCGTCATAATATTCGCCTTCGCTCCTGTGTGCGCATCTCCCTCCCTCCCTCCTTCCATCATCGTTCAGTGTGTGTATGCTAAATATCTATACGGTTCCCTTCTCTCTCTCTATCGTTCTCCTCAATTGAAACATCAACACTGCTACATGTATAAGCCAACGATTCTATTCTGATTTGAAATTATCGCTACAAATAAAGATGACCAGAATGTGATCATGAGCGAGTGAGAGAGTTGTTGGCTCAAGGTTACACATTCCTCGATTCTTTGAGGTTCGTTTGGATTTAAGGCGCGCTTTCTGTGTTGATTTGACGCTTCTGGAACGTTTTGATTCTGAGACTTGATTGAGATCAGAGGAGAAAACCAACCGGGATGACGATCACAAGCGCTGGTCCACAAGCGCGGAATGAGTTGCGTTCACATGGCTCCCGAACGGATATGACGGCTATTGTCGAATCGGAATCGAACGTCACTTTGTAAAGTTCGCACGTTCGAACGCGCGCACTCAGGTGTTGCTGACAGCGGTCGGCGTTTTCAACGTAAATGCCACTTTCGGAGCTATCGAGAGAAATCACTCTTTTTGTCGCAAATTTTTGCAAAATCTAACCTCATGGCGACCTCGGCAAGGCTTCAATCTATCTTTTAAGTCTAATTTTGCGCGAATTCGACTGTCCACGGCCGAGATACATCGATTTTTTGTGTTCACTTGTGTTGTTGCTGTCTGTGTGGTTGATTTTGAGTGTGGTTGTCTTCCTTGTCTAGTTATTTGCGCGTTGTTGCAGGTGTAAGGGCATTTAATGGCACCAAGTAAACGAATCGGACGGCTTCGGGCAGCTTTGGAGAAAGGGAGGCAGGTGATTCAACAGAAAGCCGCTAAAAAGGCCGAAGAGGAGTTGGAGGAGTTGAAATTGGCAGTGGAAACCGCTAAAAAGGCCGAAGAGGAGTTGGAGGAGTTGAAATTGGCAGTGGAAAAAGGCCAGGAACGCATTTCTCTCCTTGAGAGGAAGCTCGCTGAAGCTGCAAGCGCGAATCAACGGCTTCTAAGGAATAATCAGGCGTTGGAAGCCGAATTACTCCTGGAAAGGGGCGGAAGAGTAAGGAGTAATCAGGCGTTGGAAGCCGAATTACTCATGGAAAGGAGCGGAAGAGCAGCTACCGAAAGCCGTTTGGCGTTTGAACGGAGGAAATTTATTAATAATCCGAACGTGGATATTTCTCCCTCGCAAGATTTGCTGCAACTCGCTCTTTGCTGCAACTTTTCCAGAATGGAATCGCTGGCTCGTTTGGCCTTATCGCCTAGTTAGATTTGTTTTACGGTTCCAATTGTGATTAGTAATACGCGCTGCGTGAATCCACTCGCGTTATTGTTAATTTTGGTCGAAATTTTCAGAAAACGATGTCTTCTGTCAGCTTGGATGTGGATGCGCTCCTCTACGGCTACGTGAAGGAGAAGAACCCGTGCCTCCTGATCCAGATGTTCACGAAGGAGAAGTGCCGCGAACTCGAGAAGACCGACGTGAGTTTCCTCTCCTCCTGGTATGAATTGAAGGTTTATTCTTGTTTTCAGCACCTGTACGACCCCGCTACCGTTTCCATGATGCTCCGCAAGTATCGAGAGAATCACATGAAGCCAGTTGATCAAAACGACAACGATGAGGTGAAAACTGAAGCGAAGAAGGGAATTTCAATGCCCGCGATGCTCCGAAAGCATCGAGAAACAGATGCGAAGTCAGCAACGCAGATCAAGAAGAGTGAGAAGAAGGCTGTAGTGAAGAACACGCAAGACTCACATCTGTCGCGTGGACTCTAAAATTATTGAAAAATGAGTTTAAGTCCAGTTTACTGATCGCGTCTCTGACAATGAGTCGCTGATCGCGGCGCGTTGACCGTGATCTGCGGAGGGAGAAACGTGCAGTCTGGAAAGAATGTCGCAATGGCGCGACTTGTCAGTGTGACGCAGCAATTTTCGTTTTTCAGACACGCGAACACGTTTCCGGTACGCAATGTCCAACTTTCAGCTGATCGTGAGAACGCGCACACGTCAGCGCCAAGTCACAGACAGATTCAGGACGAACGAAAGATAATTATTAATATTGTTTGTTTAACGAGAAGCTCCTGACACGATAGCAGCAGTACAGTACGAGGGGAAAGTAAAGGTGCGCAGATCGACGCAGCTGACCACGGTCGCGGTTGCGTAAGATTTTCGAATTTGTTGTTGTTCTTGCGATGTGTTGTTGAATGTCGATTTTCGGCGGAATGTTCTTTTCACTAGTTGGTGTGCAGTTTCGCGGGCGTTGTGCATATCCTATTTTATCGTATCGCTCTTGCTGCAGATAGAATGACTGAAGCTAAGGCTATTGCCGACAAGAAGTCCCTGAATCCCATGCGAGCTCTGCGCGTGCAGAAACTGTGCCTGAACATCTGCGTTGGAGAATCTGGCGATCGACTTACCCGTGCTGCGAAGGTAAATCAATTCTCCTTTTAGCGACAGCTGTAATGTATTTTGATTGTAGGTCTTGGAACAGCTCACCGGACAAACCCCCGTATTCTCGAAGGCCCGCTACACCGTCCGCTCGTTCGGTATTCGCCGTAACGAAAAGATCGCCGTCCACTGCACTGTTCGCGGACAGAAAGCCGAGGAGCTAATCGAACGTGGTCTTAAGGTAAACTGACCTGTTCGCTTTCCCTGAAATTAGCCGGCCCATTGTTCTAGGTCAAGGAATACGAAATGTACCGTGAGAACTTCTCTGACTGCGGAAACTTCGGATTCGGCATCCAGGAGCACATTGACTTGGGAATCAAGTATGATCCTTCCATCGGTATCTATGGTATGGACTTCTACGTCGTCCTCGACCGCCCCGGACGCCGTGTTGCCAAGCGCCGCCGCATCAAGAGCAAGGTCGGATATTCCCACCGTGTCGGCAAGGACGAGGCCGTCAAATGGTTCCAGCAGAAGTACGATGGCATCATCCTTCCTCCCAAGCCCAAGGAAGTCCGCAAGGGTCAGCATGGACGTCGCCGTTAAATTTCTCTTGTTGGTGTTATTGTTATCGATGATTGATGATAAATCGTTTGTTATTATATTTTGATTATTTTGCTTGGAAGTAGAAGGTTTGATGTTTCGTTCTGCGCTTCAGACTTTGCGACGATTTCGATTGTATTGCGTCAGCAAGGTTGTTGGGAGCTTGTATAACTCACGATACGGTGCTTTACACGAATTCTGGCTTTCAATTAGCCATCCGCGATGGTTGCATGAAAAATCGTATCCAAACCGTCCATTCTTAAATTGTTGTTTGGTTGGGCTGCTGTGGTGTGTGATTGTGCCAGATTGTGAAATTTGTTTTGCTGCTAATTCAAGGATGTCACGTATTCCTTATTTAGCTGGTCCCGGCACGATTTACATAGCGCGACAGCGCCGAATTTCTTGTGCGTCATTTGACTTTTGCTGCGACGAATTTTATGTTGATCAGGATGTTATAACGCGACCGTGAATGACAACAGCGTAATTTTCTAAATTGTTTAGTTGGCAAAATGGAGAATCTCCCCGATGCCGAAGCTTTGAATTATTCGACTCCAGCAGCACCGGCACCCTATGTACCGGTAATTCAATTCTCTGCAGTCCATTTTCTAGCTATCTTCTATATCAGGCGCCGATTCCCACCTACGTCAGGTACGCAGAGCTTCTGGGCCACTCGAAACCGGTCTCGGTGGTAAAATTCAGCCCGACTGGTAGTCTCTTAGCTTCCGGCTCCATTGATAGGCATTTAAGAATTTGGAAGACCGATTCTATGTGCGAAGTTGTTGAAGCCAACTGCATTCGCGCGCACGTAGCTGGACTCAACGACGTCTCGTGGACATACGATAGCCGATTTGTTGCCACCTGCTCGGACGATAAGATCGCGAAGCTCTTTGACGTGGAGACCTCGAAGCGGAAGCTGACTTTAAGAGGTCATGACAACTACGTCATCAGCGTGTCTTTCAACGCAAACTCAAACCTCGTGCTCACCTCTTCGTTCGACCACACGGCCAGAATCTGGGATGTTCGCACTGGCAACTGCGTTAAAAAGCTCATCGGACATAAGGAACCAGTGTGCGCAGCCAACTTCAATCATGATGGAACGATGGTTTGTACTGCAAGCTATGACGGAGCGGTCAACATTTGGGATACCGTCACGGGCACCTTATTCAGAACGTTGGAAGGTAAGGATGTTACTTTTTGTAGATTTCAATCGCATCTTCGGATGATTGGGGCGTTTTTAAAATTAATTTTCTCTTTAACCAATTTAAGCTTTTCAGGAATCGGAGGAGACCAAGCGGTCCCATGCTCATACGCGAAGTATTCGCCCAATGGAAGATACCTGCTTGTCTCCAAACAGAATAGTCAACTTTACCTGATTGATGCGAAGAAGGAGAAGGTCGTCCGAACGTACACCGGCCATAAGAACGAAGCGTACTGTATCTTTGCTGATTTTGCTGTTACGGGGGGAAGGTGACCTACTCATTCCAAGTTCAAATCGGAGTTTCTCTTTTTAGTACATCGTATCCGGGTCGGAGGACGGACACGCATACATCTGGGATCTTCAAACCGCACAACTATTACAAAAGCTCCCGGTAAAGGATCCCTCAACCGGAGACGTAGTCATTTGCACTGCGTGTGATCCGACGAAGAACGCCATCGCCACCTGTTCCATCGGCTCTAAGGACCACAGCGTTCGTCTCTGGAGAAGCGGCTACTGATGGCTTAGTGACCACTGCTGAAGGATTATTACAAACTGACATTTCCACTCGTTTTTGTTATCGGAAGGTGGAGAATAAAATTGGGAGGAATATGTGGGAGGAAGGATGGTGCCATCGCATCCTACTGTTGCTGGATCCACTTTCTCGCAGAGTTTCGCCACGCGTCAAGGAATACCGTAATCCCGCGTGGCGATGCGATCATCTAACAATAAGTGTGTACATAGACAGATGTTGGCTAATCTTGTCTGTGTTGCAGACTCATCACTCTAAGAAGGTCGGACAGCTAAACGTCTCGGAGCTTCACCAGCATAGGCTAAACAAGAATAATTTTAACGAAGTCATGAAGAGGGAGATTCCGAAGTATTTCCCGCGCAAATCCGGTGTCGAAGACGAGTAGAAAGAATGTTTCAGTTGTTGGTTTTCTTGTTGTTACGTTGTTATTCATTTCAAAGTGGTATGAATCGCCTTTTGTTCCTTATTTGTGTTTGATATTCATTTGAAGTTTGTTTATGAAACAATATTTTATTTTAATGGTGTAAATGATCAGTTAAACGCTCACAATCAGTTTTAGTGGTTAAAGTATATCGATGTTGAAATATTGTATGATCGTGCTTTCTTTTCGATTCCACTCGCGTTTTTGTTGATTTGAATCGAAATTTTCAGAAAACGATGTCTTCTGTCAGCTTGGATGTGGATGCGCTGCTCTACGGCTACGTGAAGGAGAAGAACCCGTGCCTCCTCATCCAGATGTTCACGAAGGAGAAGTGTCGCGAGCTCGAGAAGACCGATGTGAGTTTTCTCTCCTCCTGGTGTGAACTGAAGGATTATTCTTGTTTCCAGCACCTGTACGACCCCGCTGCCGTTTCCATGATGCTCCGCAACTATCGAGAGATTCACAAGAAGCCAGTTGATCATAACGACGACGACCGCGAGGTGAAAGCGGAAGAGAAGAAGGGAAATTCAATGCCCGTAGTGGTCCGCAGAAAGCGAGGAACAGAGGCGAAGTCAGGTGGCAGAAGAGTCAGAAGAAGGCTGACCAGAAGAACGCCACACAAGACTCCAACGTTCCACGCGACGATCTACCGACCGAGGCGAAGGGAAACCTCTACGACCAGGACAAGATGCATCGGCGCTTCTGTCGTAAGAATTTCGTTCATTTCGATCGATTTTCACTGTCAATTCAGGGCTTTCCGATCCGCAAACGAGCGTGAATCTCGTAGTCTTCAACTACTTCCACCTGCGAGGCGATCACTCAGCTCTGAAGATGCTGTTTGACGAAGAGACCCGCGAGAAGTTTGCTGAAACTATTGAGAAAATGGACGTTCCGACGGTTTTGCGTTTGACCGCTCATCGACGGAAGGAGAAACTGAAAGAGGAGAACAGAGGGTTCCCTGCTATTTCAAAGGTAATCGTTTGTTTCCATTCCAATCTTTCATTTTTGTATCTTTAGTGCCAGTTATGTTCGAGACGTTTTGTGGGACCCCTGCAAAATTGATGGATCACATCGGACTGCACGAAGACATTGCGCCACACTGCTTCGTGGAAGGGTGTAATAAGAATGTCAATAGGTTTGGCGGATTTATCACTCATCTAATTGTTAGTCTTGGTTTTTCTTCGATTTTGTTCTTCAATTTCCTTGTTTTAGGAAAAACACCAAATGTACCAGAAAGATTTTTCACCGGAACAGTATCACCAGCTACAGTCGATGGGCTTACCACAAGAAAGCTACCCTCTGCATGGACAAATACTTCCCTGCAGAGCTGTTTGTCGGATTTTCGGATCGGAAGACCAGAGACGTTCGTGAACTAGAAAATGTGAAGTGCTCAAAATGCAGAGAGGTTGTTGTGTCGGCCACAACGCGACGACGACACGTTGCAACCCACCTGAATCTGTCTTACGAGTGCGTGATAGCGGGGTGTTCTACAAGAACTAACCCCCATTCGTTTGCCACGCATTTGAAGGTGAGTTTTGTATCTTGACAAATGTTAGCTTATCTTGTCTATGTTGGAGAGTCGACATTCAAAGAAGATCGGACAGCTGAACGTCGTGGAGCTTCAAGAACATAGGCAAAACAGGGACCACTTCAACAAAGTGATGAAGGAAGAGCTCCCGAAGTATTTCCCCCGCAAGTCTGGTGCTGTTGAGGAGGTTGAGGAGTAGAAGAGTTTAGAATTCTGTTCTGTTGTTGATTTTGTTGTTACGTTGTTGAAATACACTGTGGGGTGACTCGTGTCCTTATGTACTGTCGTGTTCTGCGCTGATCATACTGTCTTGAGCTCCGTTTGGTTATTTCACGTTGTTTTCAGTATTCAGAGGAGCGATGACATCCCAGTCTTCTATCACCTCAGCTTCTGGAACTCTCAGCGTGGATTCGTTGCTCTACGGATACGTGAAGGAGAAGAATCCTTGCTTGCTGACGCAGTTGTTTCCAAAGGAGAAGTGCCAGGAGCTGGAGAAACTCGATGTGAGTGTTCAATCATTGTGCTGTTCCATGTTATGCTCGTTTTCAGTATTTATACGACTCGAAAACGCTCCAATCGATGCTCCAAAAGTACCGCAAGATCCACAGGAAGCCAGTTAACCAGAACGACCGCCAGGAAGCTCCGCACACGTCCAATGAAGGATCCAGCGTTCAGCGTCAGGTCAAGCCGATCGCAGTGAAGGAAGATCTGTATAGTGATGACATGATGCACCGACGTTTCTGTCGTAAGTCCATCTCCTCTCAAAATCGGTTTCTATTAGCCGTGGTTCCAGGCATTGATGACCCGCAAACGAGCGTTGACTTGACCGTCTACAACCACTTCCACTTGAACGGCGATCTCAAGGCTCTGGGGGTGTTGTTCGACGAGGAAACGCGCGAGAAATTCAGCAAAATGGTGACGGAGATCGATGTCCCCGCTGTGCTTCGCTTGGTCGCTCATCGACGGAAAATTTACGAAAGGTCCAAACCTGAGAATAAAGCGTTTCCTCCACTCTCTACAGTATTTACTTGAATTCTCAGGATAGCTAAAGTGTTCTCGTTCAGTGCCAACTCTGCAAGAAGAGCATCAAAGGTACTCGGGCGCATTTAATGGCTCACATTGGAGTACACGAAGACATTCCGATGTACTGCTTCATTGAAGGCTGCGATAAGTATGTGAGGTCACATAGCACCATTTGCAATCATTTGAAGGTTCGTTTTGCCGTCATTTTGCAATTTGGAAACGTCGTGTGCTTTAGCTGAAGCATCCTTGAGAAGAATCCTTGCTTGCTGACGCAGTTGTTTCCCAAGGAGAAGTGCCGGGAGCTTGAGAAACTCGACGTGGGTGTTCCATGGAAAGTGATCTGTCTTCCTTCGCTTTGAGCTGATTTGTAAATTAGGTATTTATGACCATATAAATACCGTCGTTGTAGCAAATTCTCATGTTTACTGTAACGCGCTCAGCATCAGCTGCCAAAGCGGCCGCTTTCCAGGTTCAATAGTTCGATTTGTCCGACATGAGTTCCACCAAAGCGCCAAAATCCGTCAGAACAGCGCAGACCGCGTCGCAGAAGGCATACGGCACGGATGGACTTCAAAGCTGCGCGATTGCCGGGCGTCCTCGTTGATTGTTGAAAATCAGAAGCGGCGAAGTGGAGGCGAACACCGCCGCGTGCAATTGGGAGTTTTGATGTGATTCTCGAGTGCACGCCTTTGGTTCTTTTTTTTCGGGAAGCAACTCCCTCCGTTTGATGTGTGTGCGTCGGCTCTCTGACTGGGAAGCGAATTCCGGAGCAGAAATGATCGTCCTTTGTTGTAAGGAATCGTTTGGGGCCGCAAGTATCTCTACGACATTGTGATCGTCGCGTTGACACGATTTTCATTCAATCTTTGACAAAGAAAATGCGCGAATGCTTCGGCAACGGTACAGCGACGAAGTGGAAGACGGCTGTTTTATGATTTTGTGATTTCGAGCTTTGATTTGTCACCTCGATACCACGCTCTGTGGTTGCGACGAACCTCAGCGGTCAACCCGGCCAAGTCGCTTGCATCACGCAACCGCGTGGCTAAACGAACTCTCCGACGTTCACCTTCCTCGCCTCTCGCTCGGTGATTTTCGAAATTTTCGTGGCAAGACTGTAATGGACGAGCGAGCGAGAGGCGTTGTTGTGTTGCATCAGCGTTGCACGTCGGTTCACGAAATGCCGATGGCAAACAATGATATTTTTTTCGAAATTTACCGCGCACAACTCGTTCTATACTATCGTTCTATTGTATTAATCGTGAATTCTTTGACTTCAGCAACGACCCACTGCGATGCCGAACGACCTTCGCGAGCGTATGGACATCACCGCGTTGTTGCGAGGCTTCAGCGAAACGAACCAGAGGCTTCTTGAATCGCAGAAGCAGCTTGGTGAGGCCAACACGAGGCTCACAAGGCAGAATTTACTGTTAAAGTCGAGATTCGACTTCATCGAGGAGCGCTTCAAGTTGTTGGAAGCAAACACGGCGGAGTGCTGCAAGCTTTTTGAATTGATATGTTTTGGCGGTAAATCGTTTGTTTTCGTAATTCCCGCTTACGTGAGCTTTTAGAACTGAAGAAATTTAACGACGGTAACGATGCTGAACAGAAGCAGGCGGAATCGGACGCTCTGCTTCAAGGCGCAGGTTGGTTTCTTTGTTCTCATTCTTGCCTATCTACTCATTTCGGATCTCTTAGAAGCTGACGTGAAGAATAGCACTGTTCGACCAACACTTCAACTTCAATCAGTTTCTGAGCGCGAATCCTTCGGCTGTCCTATGACCGCACCACAAAGCAGTTTATCGCAAACGGTATGTTCAATAAGCCAGAGGCATTATCGAATGATTCTCCTCGTTTTAGAACGCTAAGAGCAAGTCTTTAACATGCACTGTTTTCTGTGTGATGGGTGATGGCTTCGAGAATATCGGTGAGCACATCGCTCAGGTTGGTTCTTTGGCTCGCGCTTTGGTAACTCTATTACGCTCTTCAGGTCACACATGATCATGGTCAGCACTGGTTGTCGCTCCGTTCTGCGGATAAAGAATATAAGTACTCCATCGGCTCCGGAGATATGGCGTTTCTTCACGACATCGACCCGAACGCGCGCTACGTCACTGTGAACAACGACACCGACGTTTTCATGTTGAAGTTCACTCTGGAGGAGGACGCTCAGTACTTCATGGAGGATGCCAACAACCGCGCTTAGACGTCTGCCCTCAAGCAGGAATTAGTGCTTTATATCTGTTCCATTTTGTATTTATGTAATTATTATCTCTTTGTAAATTATAAATGTTTCCCAGAATCCGGCCTGCTCCTATCTGGGCGAGTGACTAAATATATACCGCATTGCAAGGAAACGCGGGAAGCTGTGGTCTCTGGCTTCGCTTCGTTATTCCACATCGCCTGAGCGATCTAGAGTTTCCTTTCTTCTCGACATCGGTCTGCGCAGATGCTCGCGAAGTGGATGATCGCCACAACTTTGATATGATACAATTTTTATGCTTTTACGTTGCGCTCACGGCCACCAGGTCCGCAGCGGCTCGTCGCTACTCAAAAGTAGGCGCCCAGCATCTCAGAAGCTCCTGGGCGGATTCGCATGCACGGCAAACGTTGGCAACCGCGGGAATCTTCTCCTCGCAACGCGGATCTCCAGAGAAACGTTATCAACGACGAAATTCGATTGAAAATGAACCTGCACTGTACTTGCGAGGAGCGTCGATCTCGTTCTCAGTGTTTTCATGTATTTTCCACTAAAATTTCGGTGATTTTGAATGTTCGAAAGTGTGTTTTCTCAATTTTACCTGATTTGTTCGCATTTCGTTGTTGATTTGAGTCGAGAATAGATGATTTTGCGTTGATTTCTGTGTTTTGGGATTGAAGCGAGGGTTCTTTGCAGTCACGAATGGCTGATTTGTTCTCCGAAGGGTGCGCGATGACGTTGCCTGCGATCGAGGTGGATTCGTTGGTCTACAGCTTTGTGAAAGACAAGAATCCTTGCTTGCTGACGCAGATGTTCTCGAAGGAGAAGTGCAGGGAGCTCGAGAAGCGCGATGTGAGTTTCTGAATGTGCGATGTGGTAATTTGACTCGGTTTTCAGCATTTTTACAACGAAACCAGCCTTCTCTCGATGCTGTTTGAGGTACGAAGGGTGCGCGATGACGTTGCCTGCGATCGAGGTGGATTCGTTGGTCTACAGCTTTGTGAAAGACAGAAATCCATGCTTGCTGGCGCAGATGTTCTCGAAGGAGAAGTGCGACTCTGTACGATTCCTGTGTTTGATATTCATTTGAAGTTTGTTTACAAAACAATATTTTACTTTAATTGTGTAAATGATCAGTTAAACGCTCACAATCAGTTTCAGTGGTTAGAGTATATCGATGTTGAAATATTGTATGATCGTGCTTTCTTTTCGATTCCACGCGCGTTTTTGTTAATTTTGTTTGAAAGTTTCAGAAAACGATGTCTTCTGTCAGCTTGGATGTGGATGCGTTGCTCTACGGCTACGTGAAGGAGAAAAACCCGTGCCTCCTGATCCAGATGTTCACGAAGGAGAAGTGCCGCGAGCTCGAGAAGACCGACGTGAGTTTCCTCTCCTCCTGGTGTGAACTGAAGGTTTATTCTTGTTTTCAGCACCTGTACGACCCCGCTACCGTTCCCATGATGCTCCGCAACTATCGAGAGAATCACAAGAAGATTGATCATAACGTAAAAGCGGAAGAGAAGAAGGGAAATTCAATGCCCGTAGTGGTCCGCAGAAAGCGAGGAACAGAGGCGAAGTCAGGTGGGCAGAAGAGTCAGAAGAAGGCTGACCAGAAGAACGTCACACAAGACTCCAACGTTCCACGCGACGATCTACCGACCGAGGCGAAGGGAAACCTCTACGACCAGGACAAGATGCATCGGCGCTTCTGTCGTAAGAATTTCGTTCATTTCGATCGATTTTCACTGTCAATTCAGGGCTTTCCGATCCGCTAACGAGCGTGAATCTCGTAGTCTTCAACTACTTCCACCTGCGAGGCGACCACTCAGCTCTGCAGATGCTCTTTGACGAAGAGACCCGCGAGAACTTTGCTGAAACTATTGAGAAAATGGACGTTCCTACGGTTTGCGTTTGACCGCTCATCGACGGAAGGAGAAACTGAAAGACGAGAACAGAGGGTTCCCTGCTATTTCGAAAGTAATCGCTTGTTTCCATTCCAATCTTTCATTTTTGTAACTTTAGTGCCAGTTATGTTCGAGACGCATTGTGGGACCCCCTTCAAATTTGATGGATCATATCGGACTGCACGAAGACATAGCACCATACTGTTTTGTGGAAGGGTGCAATAAGTACTTCAGTGGGCTTAACGGTTTAACCATTCATCTATCTGTATGTTTTGCCTTTGATATGCTGGTGGTGTTGAAGTTTCTCGTTTCAGGCGAAACACCAAATGTACCAGAAAGACTTCTCGCCGGAACAGTATCACCAGCTGCGGTCAATGAGAGTTGCGTTCCACAAGAAAGCTGCGCTCTTCATGGATAAATACTTTCCTGCAGAGCTATTCGTTGGGTTTTCAGATAGAAAGACTAGCGACGTACATGAGCTTGAAGATGAGAAGTGTTTGGATTGCGGAGAGATCGTTAAAGCGGCCACATCGAGGCGACAACACGCCAGCATCCACATGAATCTCTTCTATGACTGTGTGATAGCGGGGTGTCCGACAAAGACAAACTCTTTGACGTTTGCCGCGCATTTGAAGGTGAGTTATTTATCTTGACAAATATTGGCTAATTTGCTCTATGTTGGAGAATCGACATTCAAAGAAGATCGGGCAGCTGAACGTCGTGGAGCTTCAAAAACACAGGCAAAACAAGGCCCATTTCAGCAAAGTAATGAAGGAAGAGCTCCCGAAGTATTTCCCGCGCAAATCCGGCGGTGATGAAGAGTAGAGTATTTAGATTTCTGTTCTGTTGTTGATTTTGTTGTTACGTTGTTGAAATACACTGTGGGGTGACTCGTGTCCTTATGTACTGTTGTGTTCTGCGCTGGTCATACTGTTTTGAGCTCCATTTGGTTATTTCACGTTGTTTTCAGTCTTCAGAGGAGCGATGACGCGATCTTCTATCACCTCAGCTTCTGGAACTCTCAGCGTGGATTCGTTGCTCTACGGATACGTAAAGGAGAAGAATCCGTGCTTGCTGGCGCAGTTGTTTCCAAAGGAGAAGTGCCAGGAGCTGGAGAAACTCGATGTGAGTGTTCAATCATTGTGCTGTTCCATGTTATGCTCGTTTTCAGTATTTATACGACTCGAAAACGCTCCCATCGATGCTCCAAAAGTACCGCAAGATCCACAGGAAGCCAGTTAACCAGAACGACCGCCAGGAAGCTCCGCACACGTCCAATGAAGGATCCAGCGTTCAGCGTCAGGTCAAGCCGATCGCAGTGAAGGAAGATCTGTATAGTGATGACATGATGCACCGACGTTTCTGTCGTAAGTCCATCTCCTCTCAAAATCGGTTTCTATTAGCCGTGGTTCCAGGCATTGATGACCCGCAAACGAGCGTCGACTTGACCGTCTACAACCATTTCCACTTGAACGGCGATCTCAAGGCTCTGGGGTGTTGTTCGACGAGGAAACACGCGAGAAATTCGGCAAAATGGTGACGGAGATCGATGTCCCCGCTGTGCTTCGCTTGGTCGCTCATCGACGGAAAATTTACGAAAGGTCCAAACCTGAGAACAAAGCGTTTCCTCCACTCTCTACAGTATTTACTTGAATTCTCAGGATAGCTAAAGTGTTCTCGTTCAGTGCCAACTCTGCAAGAAGAACATCAAAGGTACTCGAGCGCATTTAATGGCTCACATTGGAGTACACGAAGACATTCCGATGTACTGCTTCATTGAAGGCTGCGATAAGTATGTGAGGTCACATAGCACCATTTGCAATCATTTGAAGGTTCGTTTTGCCGTCATTTTGCAATTTGGAAACGTCGTGTGCTTTAGCTGAAGCACTTGCTCTTTATAAATAATTTGTCCGCGTCGCAATATCATAAGCTCCACTCCATGAAGCTAGCGTACAACAAGAAAGCCGGACGATTCATGGACAAGTACTTCCCACCGGAGTCATTTGTGGGATGTTCGGATCGACGAATTCGGGACGCGACCGAACTTGACGATGTAAAGTGTGCCAGCTGTGGAAAGATCGTCAAAGTGGCTTCGACGCGACAAAGTCACGTTGCTTTTCACCTGAATCTCTCTTATGCGTGCGTAGTTGAAGGGTGTCAGGCAGCAACGAATCCGATTAGTTTTGCCATGCATTTGAAGGTGAGCTTTGAGCTGATGTAGAAGTTGATAGCCCATTTTATGTTGCAGCATCATCATTCAAAGAAGGTCGGCCAGCTGAACGCACAGGAGCTCCATCAGCACAGGCTTAACAAGGAACACTTCAACAAAACGATGAAAAGCGAGTTGTCGAAGTATTTCCCCCGCAAGTCTGGTGCTGTTGAGGAGGTTGAGGAGTAGAAGAGTTTAGATTTCTGTTCTGTTGTTGAATTTTACGTTGTTGAATACACTCTGTGTCCTTGTGTTCTGTGCGTCTTTTCGGTGGTTATAATTTCGGTCATGTTGAGGACCTGAACTGTACTTGCGAGGAGCGTCGATCTCGTTCTCGGTGTTTCCATGCATTTTCCACTAAAATTTCGGTGTTTTTGATTGATTTGAATGTTCGAATGTGTGTTTTCTCAATTTTACCCGATTTGTTCGCATTTCGTTGTTGTTTTGAGTCGAGAATAGATGATTTTGCGTTGATTTCTGTGTTCTGGGATTGAAGCGAGGGTTCTTTGCAGTCACGAATAATGGCCGATTTGTTCTCCGAAACGTCCGCGATGACGTTGCCTGCGATCGAGGTGGATTCGTTGGTCTACAGCTTTGTGAAAGACAGAAATCCATGCTTGCTGGCGCAGATTTCTCGAAGGAGAAGTGCAGGGAGCTCGAGAAGACTGATGACGAGTTAGGCTCGAGATGCAATCGGCGCTTTTCATCATCATCAAACGTGTCAGATACACGCAATTGTAGTGTCAAAGTCCTTAGCACTGGAATTTCATTAAAATCAACTCAAAAAACAGGAAAAACGCCAAATCCGGCGTTCGTACTCTCTCTGGCACAGCAGGGTGAACAATAAGAACGGAATTAGAAGGGGAAACTATATGTCCTGGGTGGACATTGTGTGGAGCGGCGGCGGCGCTGTTCTCCGGATGCTTGGGGTGCGTCGCCAGAGGGTCGATTCACGACTGCTCCGCTGCTGATAGTCGTCGGGAAGCGCTCCGCCTCGGGAGTTTGAGGTTCCGCGGAACTCAATTTCGTACTAAAACAAAACCATGATTACGGTATTCCCCGGGTTACTGTACCTTTGTGGCGCAGACAAAGCACGCGGTGACCAGTTTTGCAATCTCGTTCATCAGGTTTTTGGTTTCTTGGATCACAGAATCGACCTGAAATGGGGGTTTTAGGGCTTCGGCTTGCCAGCGAGCTGTGCGAGCTACCTTGGAGAACGTGGCAGATTTGCCTACAGTAGGACTCTTGACGAGAACCTGCAGCTGCTGGCAGTGAATCGGGATTTTCTCCAGCGTCGCCGACAAGTCGTTCTTCTCGGGGCTTCCGGGGACCTCGTACGAGAACTCCCGCACCGTCTTGTACATCTTGTTCGCCTGTTCGGCGAAGAATTCTGCTTGGGTGAAGAGGTCGTGTGTGGTCTTCAGGGGGCCGTCGCCTCTCGTGAAGAGGTACATGTTGTAGGCCATCGAGGACATCGCCTTCGCCTTCTTCACAATGTCGTTCTCCGCGTATTCGTCCCATTTTTCGGCTTCCGCGTCAACCTCGGACGTCAGGAGCTTCATTTCAAGGCCGACTTTGGCCATTTTTTGTTGGTCCTGGAAAGATTGTAGTAGGATTTTGAGTTTGATGTGCTGATTTGGTGATTTATTGGTGTTTTACAACCAATGCTAGCCTAGAACGACTCGAAAGCTTCAAGTTTGAGCCAAACAGCAAGAAATTTGACGAATTTTGTCATCGAATTTTGGTGTTTTCATCAATTTCAGCAACAGTTTACTGTGTCACGCAACTTTTGATGAACACAGCAAGCGTAAAAGCATTACATGCCCGTAAAAACCGCAAAACCAAGACCGTAGAATCAAAATTTAAGCTGAAAAACGATCGTGCCAGGATTCAACGGCGTTTGACTTGCAATTGGAACCTCGATTTGTATTCGGAGCAAAACACAAGAAGAGGACACAAGTTCGGCCAAGAATATAACAATTTCGCCGTTAGAAATGCAGTTTTTGGTCGTTTTGAGGTTGATCCTTGTTCCACAAACTTGGATTCATCACAAAACATGCGCTTTAAACGTCAAAAGCCAAAAAAAGCTCTTTGTTGTTAGCTAAATTCGCTAATTTGATCAACAGATAACCAATTTTGTTGATTTCAGGGCTATTTTGGCTCAGAATGACCATGATTCCGGCTAATTTCAAAACGTGGAGCTTGTCCCAACCATAAAATGCCGAAAGAAACAGCCACAAACTCTAGAGAATGACACAATCGTGCCAGGTCACTATCGCGTGTGACTTGAAATTCCATTGATTCGGTGCCTTCGCTCCCTACTTACCTCAACATCAAGCGTGATCGGCTTCGACGGTTTCTGCGTGGTTCCGTGCTTCTATAAATTTGTATTTATTAAAATCTGCGCTTTTTTGCTTCAATCAAACGACTCAAATAGAGAGTTACAACACAACACAACACTGAGTTACTTCAATTATGCTACTTCACAACAACAGCATGCAACACTATACCGTACTACACACACGTCCTCTTAAAATTCTGCTTCATTCTGCAAATCGTCCAAAATCAGACTCATTCGATAGGTAAAGTTCCTCTGTTCGGCCTCCACCACCCGTTTGTGCATCGGCGACTGCGATTTCTCCCTCTCGCTCTGCCGCATGATCACCACCGCTTCGTCCGAGTGCTTTGGCACCGGCGGAGCCTCGGGGAACATTGCCCTCGGCTTGAAGATCGAGTCTAGACGTCTGTACGGCTCCGGCGGAGGCGGCATTCTCGGCTGCACAATGTTGAACGCGGAATCCGCTTTGCGTTGACGCGCCGGCGAGTTGATTCGCAGATTGGAGAGACTCCGTGCGACGTTGCTGCTCGCTGTGGGACACACGCACTCCTCAGGGAACATACAGGCGGCGGAGGACGAGGACGACACAACAGACGCGAACATCTCACTACCACAACTCATGCTCGCGATCATCTCGCTGGCCGCCATGCTACTCACTCCGGGGCGCGGCAGGGACATATAGGCCTGTTTCTCGGCGGCGATGCGGCCGGAAGCGGCGGCGTCTGATTCCTTCGCGAGGCGCGAAAGTTCGTTGACGTTGTGCGCCCACGTGTCGCAGAAAACTTCGACGTTTTCGCGCGCGATTCGCGAAGAGGGATGGATGCAGAAGGTTCGGCCGGCTAGGAGGGTCTGAAATGACAGAATTCAGACTACAGTAACCTGAGAAACCACCTACCAATGGCGCCAAAGCTCTCAAATTCCTTTCGGAATGTCCAGTGTAGATGTGGAGATGATCGGTGAGCGATATGTGATGTAGGAGACGACAAACCTACAGTACCGTAATCGTTAAATGCGTGTTAAAGGAGAGGGGAGGCTGACTTCTTGGATATGCTCGCTGTGCTCCCTGAACTTTTCGAGATACTTTTCTACGCCGTCAATGTCGCCGGAGATCGAACACGCCTTGATTGAGCTGAGGATTGTTTGGTCGTCGTTTGAGCGGAAAACATCGGAGATCTGAAATTTGGGTTTGCAACGTGTGTGGTCCGATATAGAGGCTTGTGGTGATGTTGAGCTGGACAGACAACAAAATCGACGTGTGTGGTTAAATAGAGCAAATCTGGAGAATACCACACACAGCCAATTCAATTTTTGGATTGCTATAACTGTATTGATCGTTGTGTGTGGTCCAGACTCAAATTTTCGATTTTTCACCGTAATCTGACCACAGAAAATGATGATCAAAGGTCGGCGTGTGTGGTCCAATAGAGTTTACTCAAACGGTTAATTGCCACACACGATGACCTAAATTTGGCTTCAAATTCTGTTTCAAAAAGATTGCCAAATCGTCTTGTGTGGTCCAGACCCAATTTTGACCAAAAGTCGACGTGTGAGGTCCAATAAGAGCGGTCACTTTAACCGGTCAAATACCACACACGACGATTTTATTTTAGATTTGAATCATTTTTTGCTTCAATTGCAAAAATAGAGACAAATCGTTGTGTGTGGTCTAACATCAAATTTTAAGATTTTGGCTACAGTAACCAACCTGGTCCATCGCAACAATTTGCAGCTGCTTCCTCAAATCCTTCAGCCGTCGATTCAGCCTCTCCACCGTAACCTCGACGCTCTCACTCCGTAATGACTCGCATTGGTCCTGCTCCGGCTGGATCAAATTGCTCATCTCGAAGCGACATTCTTCGAGAAAATCCAAAATTTGCTCCCGATGATGATGCGGAGTGTAGGCGGAATCGGTGAAATCTTGGGTCATTTCGCAGAGCGAGTCGAGCGCTGAGACGAGTCGCTCTCGGACCACCGAGCCTACGGTACTCGTCATGCGTACCATCTCGAGCATTTCCATGAGTTGTCGGATGGCGGCGCTGGCAGTGAGCTGCATGCCGAGGTCGTAGGGTTCGTCCTGCGGCTGCGCGGTTACGAAGCGATTAGTGTCGAAGATCATGACGCCGTCGGTGACGCAAAGTGAGATTAGTTGAAGTGAAAGTCGGATCTGAAAGGCGAGGATGTTGATAATCAATGTGTGTGGTCCATTGTCTAACGATGATGTCAAGCTTGGAGTTGCCAAACGCTAAGAAAGTTAAAGTTCTTAGAATTTCTAAGAATTTGCGATTTTTGTGGTAATCTTTGGTTATGTTATAGAGATAAAGAGTAGGCTCACAATAGTTATCGCTTAAAATTGTGAAATTCGGAATGTTTCGCGAGAAATGTGGTCCTGAAGGTTGAATAAAGTTGGGTGTCAAGTTGAGAATTGAAATTGTTTTTTCGTACAGGTGTTCGTCTTCTGTGCTGATTTTAACATACGATGGCTCATTAGATGCGCCTTAAAGATATCTATCCGAATATGTGCAATTCAGGGTGAGTTGTGTTGGGTCTCGAAGCGAAAATGTCGATTTTTGTCCAAAAATTGTGTTTTTTGGTCAAATGACAGACACGTGCTTCAAAAAACGAGTATATCATCGTGGTTATGTTTGTTCTCGCTCATTTTTGTTTGGTTGTGTAGGAGAGAGCCAAACTTGAAAAGTAAACTGGAAAGATTTTCCTGATTCGTGTCGAGACCCGACTTATTGACAAAGTTAGAAAAGTTGAGATTTCTCAGCATAGACTGACGCGTAAGGTCGTTTTTTCAAATTTAAAATTAAAATTTTGATGTTTAGAACGCAGCTCTCACCTGATAAAACACGCCATCCCTGCACTGAAGCGCTGCCTGGTCGTCCGGATGCCTGAGAAGCGTCTTCGACGACGTCAACAGCAGCATCGTCTGCCTCTCCAAC
Source organism: Steinernema feltiae (assembly GCA_007213375.1). Classification (NCBI taxonomy): domain Eukaryota; kingdom Metazoa; phylum Nematoda; class Chromadorea; order Rhabditida; family Steinernematidae; genus Steinernema; species Steinernema feltiae. Next base: position 17,395 of record MQUG01000862.1, on the reverse strand, counting down.
GAACTCCTCGCCACTCCCATCTGCGCTCTCCGCTTGTCGCTCTTCAAATCGTGCTGCCGATCGCCAGATCGATGCGCGAGATCCACCATCTCTCCGCCGAATTCAGTGAAAATTTTCACAAAATCCGTGAAATTCGCGGTGCTCTCGAGTTTGGTGAGCGAGTAGCCAATCTGACAATCACGTTTAGGTGCATTTCGGCTACAGTAACCCTACCTTGTCTTCAGCTCTGAGGATGTTTTTCACCAAAACGCGATCCGCTAGGAGGAGAACGCGGGTGACGGAGGAGAGGAGCTGCCGCGTGGCTCTGAGGAGCACCGATTTGTCCAAAACATTGGCCGCATGCGCTTGAATTCCGTGCATATCGTCATCGGCCGATGTTCCGCAGAGGTTTGCGATCGCGCTGCCTAAAGAGGGTTGGATTATGATTGGATATTGATAGCCTGAGCTTCAGTCATCGTGTATGGTGATCCCTGGCAGAAGGCGAGCTAATCCAAGCCCGAAATCCGAAAATTTGATAAAGCTAAGCCGCAGAACTGTTATCTCTAAGCCTTGATCGATGTGAGTGTTCCACCAGACCTCGTTCTGGACCACCCACATCGAAAACAGACCCCTAATTGAACTAATTTGTCAGATTGCTGTTAACAAGCCTAAATCGTCGTCTGGGCTAATCTGAATCCATCCAACCCCTTTAAACCTCGCCACGGACCACCCACATCGAAATCAAAAAGTAGTTTCGATCTCAATTCATGACTCCGTCTCCTCCGATTTCACTTGTCGTCTCAAATATCACTCGTTTGTCTGTCTGTCTCGCTTTGTCGCTTGTCTGTATGCAAAATTCAAATGAAACGTCTCGTTCTCGCTCTTGCCGCTGTCCTGCAACGACCGATCGGCGGCCGGCCGCCAAACGCGCGTGATGAGTGATGGATTATTACACTCGGAGCGCGGCTGAGCGGCGCGAGCGGTCGATTGCACTCGCACGGAAAGCTTCCGCGCTCTAATAGCGCCACCGTCTAATCCCGGTCACGCCAGCGCGATGGGTAAACAGAGCGGGTAATATTGAGCCCCGAATTTGATATGCCCCGGTGATGATAGGGGGTAAATAAACACTTTTTGCGAGTCAAATGAGCCGAAATTGAGCGTAGCGAGAGTGCCTGGGAGTCTAGCGCACTCTGTGAGCTCTGCAAATACGTACCTGCTAGCCTCGCTTCATGACAAGCATCGTACATCTCAGGCTGAATATCAGAATTCTCATCGGCGATCGTCTCTCCAACGGCGACAAATCGTTCTATCGCAGCTTCTACCGCACTTCCAACCTGAAAATTCGCATGTTCGGTCGACAGAGGATCTCTCGAGCGCGTACTTTAAGTGCAGATCTGATAATCTTCTCCGATTTCGGCCTTCCATTGGCCAAGAAATGCTCCTTGATGTTCACCAGCGTTGTGATTTGCGAGACGAGCGGCACGAGCGTCTTCTCGATGGATTTTGTCTTAATCTCCAGATTCCTTGGGTCGAAGGCGATGGCGCCGCCGGCAGTGGATGAGGCAGTCGTGCTTGAGAGATTGTCCATTCCCAGACGTGGTGTCGAGGAATGTATCATCGCTGAAAGGAAGAAGGAGCTGATTAGATTGGAGCGGAGCGGTGGCGATGAATCAGCTGATTATGATCAGACGCTACTGGTTGATGGAATAGGCCAGATTTAGGAATTGACTTGAAAAGTGCTCCAGCCAGACAGACTGTAGGCTACGCAAGACGCGCTTTGTCAGCTGAAAGTGACTTGAAAATTGGAGTTTGGCTATTTATAGGCGCTGGTTTGGCGCTTAGCTTGGGCTTGTCTGTAGCCATAAGTCATCGATAAGAGTCTGATAAGATTGAAACGGTAGCGATGAATCAGCTGATTAAGATCATATGCTACTGTTTGATGGAATAAATCAGAATAAGCGTTCTCACAAGGAGGATTGTAAGCGACCAGACGCGAATTCTCGAATGCGGGGGATACTTGGTATTGCCTAACGCTGCGCTGCGCTTTATGGGCTGAAAACAAATGAAACAGCCAAAATTTGGCTAATTATAGGCGTAGTTTTGGTGCATAGCGTAGGCGTGTCTGTAGCCATAAGATTGAATAAGCCTAAAACAAATACAATCAGGTAAACGCTATTCCCTCGTACGTTTCTAACAGGGCTTGCGGCTGCTTTGAACCTCTATATCTGATTGAGGCCAAAATAGGTGTGCTGGATCATAGCAGAATGAAAAATTGCTTCTTATAAGCTAATATTGGCTCTAGAACGCGGAATTTTAAGGATTTATAGGCTACAACAAGTAATTTGACGGCGAAACAGCGAAATTTGGCAAAAATTTGACGGGAAATGGCGGTTTTCAACGCAATTTTTAACCGCAACGAATTATTCATGCATCCCAGAGTTTATAGCGCCTTAGGATTGATTACAGGCAATAGAGGCTACAGTACGCCAGTCTACGGCGAACACGAGTCGCTGAACGGAGCTAAAAATAGCAAATTGCAGTTTAGAGGCTTTCTCGTAGTGGAATTTGGCTAATTATAGGCGTTTGAGGCTTACGTTTGGCGCATAGCTTGAGCATAGTGTCGAATTAGCCTAAAACGGTCATTTTTAGAGCAAAATAAGAGAAACGCACGCGTAACAATTGAACTAAACGGAAGAATTAGGTTTTGGATAACTTTTAAAAGCAAAATTGCGCTTTTGAGGCTAACCTCAAGTCTAACAGCTGTGTTGCTAATAACAATAGGGCAAGTTTGTTGCGATTGGAGCTTTAGCTAACGTAAACCATGGCAATTTTAGATCAAATCAGCTGAAACAATCGATATTGACCATAGAAAGGAGCATCAAACGTGACCTCCAAGCGCTCTATTCTGTTAGTCACATGCCACAAAACCACAATTTTCGCTCCTCTCAAACCAACACCACACACACGGTTATCAGATCGTCATCGCCGCAGCCCCAACATTACGACATCTTCTCTTCACACCTCGCCACCAGAAACCCACAAACGAAAATCAATCACTGCGTTGCTGCTCCTGCTGCTGCTGCCCATCCCCAAACAACGTAAAATTAGAAGCCAAAAGAAGCGCACCTTTGCACGTCCGTCGATTTTATGAATAATCACAATTCATCAGAGGCGACGACGAACAAGACGACGACGATGGCTCTCCTCGCTCGCTCGCTCGTTCTCGTGGTGGTCTTCTCGCGTGTGCAGGGCTGCCCGCCCGTCGCGGTCTTCTTCTTCTTCCTTCTTTTCCCTGTGCAGCACGCACCCCTAAGCCACACAGAGGAGCAGCAGTACGGGGAGAGGAGCGGTGGCGGCGGCGACTGCGTTAGTGATGACGAGGACGGACGATAAACGACGACGGCGGCGGTCAGCGGAGGCGAACGAATCGACGATCGGCGACGACGACGGCGGTGATATCGGTTTTGCGCGCAGAGCGCGGAGCCTCTGGCCGCGAGCCAAACGAGCGCGACGCTATCGTAGCGGCGCTTATTAGAGGAGAGGAAATCGAGTCGGGAGCCGCTGGTGGTCTCTGGCGCTTGGCAGCTCTCGCGCGCGGAGTTAATTTGACCAATTTGAGGCGCAAGTGCACGTGAACGAAGGAAGGGACGGAGGAAACGGGCCGGAAACGTGCGTTTTGCAATTTAGCGGCACACAAACGCGGAAACAACGGCCGCTAATTGTTGTTAGGGCGCCGGGAAGACGCGAATTTTGGTTTTGGCGCGAGGGGTGACGTGAGCGAGAGCTATTGACGTCATTTGTTGGAACAATTGAAAGCCGACAAAGTGGCACTTATAAGCGGTTTGTGGAGCCTTATAGACAGCGGTCTCGTGGTGTAGTGGTTATCACATCTGTCTAACACACAGAAGGCCGGCGGTTCGAGCCCGCCCGAGATCAGACAATTTTTTTGTTTCCATGATTTGGTTTTATTGAATTTCAGTTTTTTTTATTGCGGCCGCACCAATAAAAATGAAATAAATTGAAAAAAAAAACAAAATGCACTTTGCCGCCAGCAGGGGTCGAACCTGCGACCTTGGGCTTATTAGACCCACGCTCTAACCGACTGAGCTATGGCGGCTGATGTATTCAACACTGGATTTTTCAGTGTTTTCTCGATAAATCGGATTATGGAAACATCGATTCACACAACCAACAATCCACAGCGACGCTTCAGAGGCGAGATGGCCGAGCGGTCTAAGGCGCTGGTTTAAGGCACCAGTCTCTTCGGAGGCGTGGGTTCGAATCCCACTCTCGTCAAATCATTTTTTAAACAATAAATGGATTTTAACTACAAAAATTCTGATTCGACCGAGACAATTTTTTGTTTTTTAAAAAGCAAATGAAACAAGAATTAATGAGAAATTGAGTATTTGCCGGCAGCAGGGGTCGAAGAACCTGCCACCTCTAACCGAGTGAGCTATGGCGACAGCTGCAGTCGCCATAGCTCAATCGGATAGACAGCAGAACAGATCAAGGATTCCTTCAAGTAATGCTTCGATCAGTGCTTCGATGCATGAAGTAACGACTCTAACCAAGCAATTGTCCATTTCCGCGGGGGGAGAATAGTAGCTGACTGGCTGGCAACAAAGATAGTTTAAGAAATAGCAGAGGAGAACTATCAAAACTATGCTCAAAACGCAGATGACCCCTCCAACCAGCAGGGTTTCGCGACTCAAGCTCTTCAAGTACTCGATGACTGCTTTAAAAGGCTCAACGAAGACGTTAATGAATCCTTCCTGAACCTGTTGGACATCAGTTGAAGCCGTGGCTTGGGTTGTCTTCTCGAATTCGATAAGCTCGATTTGTTCGTTGAATTCGGTTGAATTCGGGATTTCCACGTTAGGTTCATCGTCAAATTCAACATCGGGATGCGGTTGAACCAGACCCTGTTTGCCTAAATCAATAAAATTATTGGGTTACTGTACGATTGACTACCAGAAGGATGTGGCTTGGCAGCACACAAGACAAGGAGACAAGCGAGAACAGAGAAAAGCAAGCGTGAATTCATGATTATTCATGATTTCATGATTGATTTTATTTTTTTCAGTCAACGTTTTATAATTTTAAATAAAAGCAATTAAAACAAAAATTGACAAGAAATTAACGGTTGTCAGGCTCTTCAAGTAGTTGTTCGCAGCTTTGATACGCACAACGAAGGCATTAATAGATCCTTTGTTTTTTAAAAAGCAAATGAAACAAGAATTAATGAGAAATTGAGTATTTGCCGGCAGCAGGGGTCGAAGAACCTGCCACCTCTAACCGAGTGAGCTATGGCGACAGCTGCAGTCGCCATAGCTCAATCGGATAGACAGCAGAACAGATCAAGGATTCCTTCAAGCACTGCTTCGATCAGCGCTTCGATGCATGAAGTAACGACTCTAACCAAGCAATTGTCCATTTCCGCGGGGGGAGAATAGTAGCTGCCTGGCTGGCAACAAAGATAGTTTAAGAAATAGCAGAGGAGAACTATCAAAACTAGGCCCAACATGCAGATGACCCCTCCAACCAGCAGGGTTTCGCGACTCAAGCTCTTCAAGTACTCGACGAGAGCTTTGAAAGGCTCAACGAAGGCGTTAATGAATCCTCCGTCTGCTTGAACCTGTTGGGCATCAGTTGAAGCAGTGGCTTGGGTTGTCGTCTCAGATTCGATAAGCTCGATTTGTTCGTTGAATTCGGTTGAATTCGGGATTTCCACGTTAGGTTCATCGTCAAATTCAACATCGGGATGCGGTTGAACCAGACCCTGTTTGCCTAAATCAATAAAATTATTGGGTTACTGTACGATTGACTTACCAGAAGGATGTGGCTTGGCAACACACAAGACAAGGAGACAAGCCAGAACAGAGAGAAGCAAGCGTGAATTCATGATTTCCGCGTTTTGCAATTTAGCGGAACGCAAACGCAAAGACAACGACCGCTTATTGTTGTTGCCAGGAAGACGAGAATTTTGGTTTTGGTGCGAGAGGATTACTTGAGCGAGAGCTATTGACGTCACTTTGTTGGAACAATTGAAAGCAGACAAACTGGCACTTATAAGCTGTTTGTGGAGCCTTCCAGACAGCGGTCTCGTGGTGTAGTGGTTATCACATCTGTCTAACACACAGAAGGCCGGCGAAAACACGAGAATTATTGGGTTACTGTACGATTCACTTACCAGAACGAGGTGGTTTCGTGGCGCATAAGACAATGAGACAGACCAGAACAGAGAGAAGCACGCGTGAATTCATGATGACCAAACTGGACGTGAGAATCGGCTTCGGTCGAGATTTTCGCACTTTATTTATCGAACACATTGCATTGCTAAGTGTGAACAGCAACAGTGAATTTAATTCTCATTAAGTCTACCCTGCTCATCAACATAATCCACGTCCCCTTGCCTGATCTCTCTGGCTCTTTTTGCTCCCCAAAATCCCCAAAAATCATACAGCAATGAATTTATACAGCAAATGTCAATTTAATTTGGCCAATTAAACGATCAAATTTAGACGCAAATTGCAGTCTTAAACCTCATCCAGTGGAAGGGAATACCCTACTGTGAGGCTCTGACAGCAACAGACCAAACAACAGCAGAGGAGAAGATTCAAAATTAGACTCAGAACGCAGATGAACCCGCCAACCAGCAACGTTTCGGTGCTCAAGCTCTCGATGAGGCTCTTCAAGTACTCGACAACTTCTTTGCAATCATTAACGAATCCACCAAGGAAATCTTGGTCGTCTTTCTCGTCAGCTGAAGTCGTTGCTTGCTCGATCTTCTCGATCTGGATCTGCTCGAATTTGGTCACAGTCAGGTCGTCTACTTGAGGAGAACGCGTCCATGTAACAAGTTGGAATTCATCTTCATCGAACTCGGATTGAAAATCTGTCTGAATCACAACCGGTTTGCCTAAATCACAAGAATTATTGGGTTACTGTACAGTTGACTTACCAGAAGGAGCTGCTAAAACAGCACAGAAGCCAAGGAGGAAGGCCAGAACAGAGAGCAACACGCGAGAATTCATGATTACCGAACTGAGCGAGAAAATAGGTTTAAATTGGTCGAGATTTTCGCACATTATGTATTTGAAGCGTCGCAACCGTAAGTGAGAATAGCGCTTTTTAGGCGTGAACACGTCATGAACGAATATTTGGGAAATGCGTGCGCGAGTTGAAATAGATTGGGGTGGCAAGATAGCTTTCGGCTTCCAAAAACTCTGCAAATTCTGAATTCTGCGTAGTTGCTGACCAAGAACAAGCCTAGATGGCCAGCGGTCTAAAGGCACCAAAAATAAATTGAGAAAGAACAACAAAAAATTCAGGGGTCGACCCTGCGACATTGGGCTTATTAGACCCACGCTCTAACCGACTGAGCTATGGAGGCGCTGTTTGCAACGTTGGATTATTCAATGTTTTTGTGACCAATCGGAATATGGAAACATCGATTCGCACAACCAACAATCCACAGCGACGCTGCAGAGGCGAGATGGCCGAGCGGTCTAAGGCGCTGGTTTAAGGCACCAGTCTCTTCGGAGGCGTGGGTTCGAATCCCACTCTCGTCAGAACATTTTTTAAGCTGTTTTTTGACCTTCTGGTCCATTCCATTGAAAATACATAAAGATAAAGATAAAGATGTAAAAATCAAAATTTAATCAACGAAGAAACAAGGTTTGAAACAATCAAATAACAAAGGACAAAGCTCCTCAATTAGCGATTAGCGCCAACTCCAGAGGTACTCAACTTAAGTAAACGTATCTGGTGAGGCGGCGGCTGAATGCTCCCTCGAAGTCTTCTCCTTCCACAGATTCACCGAAAAACTCCTTCAGCTTAGCCTCATAGGCCTCCATGACGACCTCGGCCTTCCGGTTGTAATCCTCCACGCTCAGTTCTCCGCTCAGCGCTCTGCTGTCGAGCTCTGCGGCCTTTGCGTTCAAATCCGCATACAAAGCGGCCAACGCAGCGTTGTCTAAAACATCAACAATGAGTATAACGAGCATACGGTAGCCTCGACTTACCATCACTTGTAGGTCTCGCGGTGCAGAGGCCCAGGAGGCAGGCGAAGAGGAAGACGACAACGCGGAAATTCATGATTATACCGATTCTGGACGACCAACCCCGCTTAAATGACCGCTTTTGCATCGCATGAAGCCCACACGCATCGCATCCACGTGTTAGAATTGGTTTATTAGGTGCGAACGCGTATTATGCGATGAGATAACCGTAGTGCTCGGCGCTCTTCTCGAGCATTTGCTCAAAGATCCGTGCGAGAGCCTCAAACGTCGGCCGCGCTGTGGGGTCCTCGTCCCAGCACTCCGACATCAACTCGTAGAGGAGCTCGCTGGCGCACGGCGCGCGCTCGAGGCGCTCGCCCGCGCGCAGAAAGTCGACGATTTCGGCGTTGGAGAGCGCGGCGTACGGCGTGACGCCCTTGGAGAAGACCTCGTAGAGGAGCACCCCGAACGACCATCTGCAAGTGGGGAACGAGCGGTCGGGATTTACCGGAACGAGGAAGGAACTCACACGTCGGACTTTTCGGAGAAAACGCGGTCGACGAGCGCCTCGAGCGAGAGCCACCGGATCGGGAGGCGCTTCGAGAGCGTCGCCGTGTAGGTGAACGTCTCGTCGCAGTCGCAGCAGAGACCAAAGTCGCTAATCTGCAAGTGGAGGGTTACTGTAGCCCACCGTACCCCCATTGAACTGACCTTGGCGCGCTTGTCGGCGGTGAGGAGAACGTTCCGCGCGGCCAAATCGCGGTGAACCATGCCGCACGACGCCACGTAGGCCTGAAATCTCGGTCATGCGCGCTCTAGTGGCTACCGTAACCCACCATTCCAAGGCAAATCTGTCGGAAGATGTAGAGAAACTCTTTCTCGTTGAATTCCTCGGTCGGCTGATCGCGTAGCGACATGACGTACTTCCGGAGGTCGCCGCCCAGCGCGATTTCGAACACCAGCGCCCTTCGCGACTCCAACTGCATCCAACCTAGACAGGCGAGGATGTCTTCGTGGTATTTGAGGCGTTTATAGGCCTCTAGCTCCTTTGTTGAGACCACAATTTCTTCATACGTGTAGGTATTAGGCACCTAGATCCGTTTGTCTTAAGCTACGCTACCGTAACCCTCACCTTAACCGCCACATTGCAATTGGAGAACCTCGCCCCGCTGTCTGAATCCAATAATCGACATAGCGGCGCTTTGGATTTCAGGAACGCTTTGTAGACAATCGAAGTCGATCCTTTTCCCATCACTTCATCGTAGTCGATTTCGAGTTCAACGGCCGGAATCTGGAATTTCCTCCTCCCCTCGTCGTGCTCCTCCACGTCCTCGTGGATCTCGCGGAACAGACGCATCCTCTTCTTCTTCTGCCACCACCAGAGACCAATTACCGTACCCGCAAAGATGACCAAGAAGAGCGCGCCGGCAATCGAGCAGCCGATGATCACGTTGGTCATCGGGTCAACGTAGGCGCCAGCAGCTCGCATCGACACTGAACAGTCATTTAAGGGAGAGCAGAGCGAGATGAAGCGTACATGCGGCACAAGTGCTGCTAAAAATACCGTAATCCTGGCTCCAATCGGGGTTTAGTGACGTGTCCTCGATGTTGATGACGTGGACTTCTCTGAAGGTTGCGTAGGCGGTTTTGGGGAGGAAGTACATGGTAACGTATTTGTAGAGCTCGAAGTCGCTGAGGATGATTCGGGAGGTGTTGAGGAAGGCAAAGTCAACCATGTGCTGAAATTTCAGCAAACCAGTTGGTATCAATACGTTTTGATGAATTTTGCAGACAGTGGTCTCGTGGTGTAGCGGTTATCACATCTGTCTAACACACAGAAGGCCGGCGGTTCGAGCCCGCCCGAGATCAGTCAATTTTTTTGTTTCCATGTTTTATTGAATTTCAGTTTTTTTATTGCGGCTGCACCAATAGAAATGAAATAAATTAAGAAAAAACAAAATACACTTTGCCGCCAGCAGGGGTCGAACCTGCGACCTTGGGCTTATTAGACCCACGCTCTAACCGACTGAGCTATGGCGGCGCTGTCCGCAGCAGTGGTTGTTTCGGTGTTATTCCCGATTAAACGGACCGTGATGTCTATCTAAGAACGGTGTCTATGTCTGTTATGAGTCATCTAACCACGCCTGTCTCATTTCGAGATGCATTCCCGACGACGAGAAACCGCTGGACTTTTTGCAAGCCAATTGCACACCTACCGTCTCCAAAACAGGACTATAACTTGCATTCTTCATTATGTAGGCCATATCTTCAGGTAAATTGCTGTCGAATATAACTCCCGTGTAGCTTGTGGCGTAGACTCCATCCTCTTTAGGCCCCATGACGTATTTTTCAAACTTTCTCTTGAATTTCTCGTCATTGTAGTTGTCGTAGACGCACTCTTGCTCGTTGATCAAGTTGTTAATGTCGCTCAACGTCCGATTGCGAATCCATTCTACCTGAAAGTCTGCAAAACTACCGTAATCCTCTCTAATCCGTGTTGTCGGGCTTACTAATTGTGGTCAGGACTCCGATCGTGTGCTTCAAAATGAGGATTTCAATGTAGACCGGCTTGCCCACAGGTGAATGGAGGTACAACAGGTTGTCTTCGTCGAATTTTCTTCGGAAAAACTCGTTCACAAAGTCGTATCCGTTGTTCCAGAGGCCAAAGATGAACGCGACCTGGCAGATCTGTCCATTACAGTAGTCCGTGGGAGGGAGTGAGTAACCGGGACAGGTTGAGAAGAAGCCGCGGGCGAGCGGGCAAATCGAGAAAACAAGGAAGAAGAAGAACTTCATCGATCGACGACTTCTGACGTGTGCAAGTCATATGTGGTCGCTCAATGATGAGAGAGAGCGATGCAAAGGTGTTAAACGACATGCGCTAATCCCTGTGTCAACAGTTGGAACCAAGCAGCACGCGCGTTGCAGTTGTGCGTAGGATGGAGGGCGACGCAACAAAAATGTGTCGTTTCGATTGGATTTGTCTGTGTTGGTGCGATAAGGAGTTGGGCGTGTGGACATAAAACAGGGTTGCCGCACAGAGCTCAAAGCTCAAACGCCAAAAAATCAAAAAACAAAAAATGATTTGACGAGAGTGGGATTCGAACCCACGCCTCCGAAGAGACTGGTGCCTTAAACCAGCGCCTTAGACCGCTCGGCCATCTCGCCACTGTCTGTCTGGACGACCGCAGCGACTATGTACAGAGAAATCGAATGATTGTCTATCTGTCTGTCACCGATGCACTTTGCCGCGTGTAAAATCGTATTATCAGACGAGACAGACATCGGCCGCCATAGCTCAGTCGGTTAGAGCGTGGGTCTAATAAGCCCAAGGTCGCAGGTTCGACCCCTGCTGGCGGCAAATAGTTTTTTAGTTGTATTTATTTGTTTTTTAAAAACTGAAAATCAATCAATAAAAATGAAAAAATCAATGAAACCTTATTATGGAAACAAAAAAATTGACTGATCTCGGGCGGGCTCGAACCGCCGGCCTTCTGTGTGTTAGACAGATGTGATAACCACTACACCACGAGACCGCTGTCAGCCAATTCCGTCAAAACGTATTTGTACCAACGGCTTTTTCAGCATCTGGTCGACTTTGCCTTCCTTAATTCAGTCCTGTTTCGAAAACTTTGACTCGCATTACGCAAGAACAAACAGAACATTGTGATACGCTGAGCAACCACACGCGTTTGTCAGCTGACTCAAAACGCACAATTTTACATTTTTCGTCTCATTTGTCACCAAGTAATGAGCAGACACACTTAACAACCAGAGTACGACTCGCTGATAAGCTCCTAATCGATTGCACAAATTATCAAATTTTCGAATTTTCAAAAATTCCCATCTTCTCTCCACATTGCAACACGGTGATGATCAGCGGGCAAACTCCTAATTTACAACCCTAAAACACCATGAAAGCGTGATTTATTTACAATACCCGTTGCGATACGCGCGCGCTAGCGACCACTTGAACTGATAAGAGTCAGAATGACGACGTGAATCGATGACTACTGTTCGCGCCCTTGTATTTCTCTGCATTTCGCTCTACTTTCTCGATTATTCCCTCTGTGTGGTCTCATTCGGCCGCAAAACCTACGTAGTGAGTAGTGTTCGCAATGATACGTCGTTGCGGGATTTCAAGGAGCTTTTTCACTACTTTATAAAGGTGAATTTGAGGCCAAATTGGCGCGAAAATGACTGAATTTAGATCCAAACGCAGTGCCCGGAATGCATTCCTCCAACTTATGGTCTTGCAGCGACTTTTCTGTTCGGCTCGATGAACAATTCGATGGTGATTGATGGGAGCGGCCAGGCTGTGACCGATCGACTCGAGGAGTTCTACGAAAATGAGACCGAAATTGAGGTATTGGGGGATTAAATATCGATTTTTAAAAATTTGACGTTCAGGCCGCGTATGTTTCATCGAGATCCGGCGTTCAGAGCAATGAAACACAGAAAAGCGAGCATTTAGATCGGCAGTTGGAGGCTGTTCTTGATGATGTAGGCACTAGCATAGCTGATTATAGCCATTTTAATCGTTTTTCAGATGATCAACGCTGATCTCAACAACATGAGCTTGAAAACGATCATCATCCTCACGGACTACTACTCCCCCAACAGCTACAGCATCGTCAGGCAGCTGAACGACTCATTTCTACCCTTTACAACCCAAAGTTTCACAATCGTCAACTTTAATCTCACAACGAATCTCACCCGAACGCTTACCGTAACCTACAATGCGACTCAAATTGATAGTGACTCTCAGCAGCTGCTCAACAGCTCTATAGGTAAGCTCTGTGTGAGTTTTGAGCTACAGTAACCCTTACAGCGAGTCCCATGTCCTGTGAAACGAACCTCTGCAAAGTGAGCTTCTTCTTCGATTGCTACAATCACGACTACAGGTACATCGGCCAGCTCCTAGAGGCCAAATTCGACGATCCGAATATTCTGTTCCTAAATGAGGCTGAGCACATGTCCATGAGCATCTTCATCTGCGCGATCATCCACGGAACAAACAGATTCGACCAGACAATATGTGAGTTGGAACAAACGTCTACAAATGGACCACACTGCGTGTGGTCCATTTGTAGACGGTCTGATTGTAGACGTTTCCTCGCCATGGATGGGCAAGAACGACACACTAGCGTATCTCCAGTATCAGATATGGTCATGGGCAAGTCAGGCTGTTGTGATCAAGGACGATTTTTTCTACCAAATGGCTCGCGAGTACATTCTTGGATCGAACGGAGCGAGTAGAACCGAACAGCATAGCTACGTCGCTATCATTGCCGATGACATTCCGATCAAGCTGATCGATAACATCAAAGACTATCCGTCGAGACCGGTTTCCATGACAGTGAGTTGATTTCGACTGTTGGGATAGAAGTTATATAAAGAGCTATGCTAAAGAAAAAAAAAGAAATCTCAGTTAATTCCAAAAAACAATTTTTGTAATTCAAAATTCTAAATTTTGAACAAAAAATGTCTGACGAGAGTGGGATTCGAACCCACGCCTCCGAAGAGACTGGTGCCTTAAACCAGCGCCTTAGACCGCTCGGCCATCTCGCCACTGTCTGTCTAGTCGACGGCGGCGACTACGTACAGAGAAATCGAATGATTGTCTATCTGTTTGTCACCGATGCACTTTGCCGCGTGTAAAACAGTATTATCAGACGAGACAGACATCAGCCGCCATAGCTCAGTCGGTTAGAGCGTGGGTCTAATAAGCCCAAGGTCGCAGGTTCGACCCCTGCTGGCGGCAACCAGAATTTTGTTGCTTTTTCTTGTCTTGGTTGTTCTTATTCTAATATATTCTCCAATGACTTCTTTCAGCACTACGTTGACCTAGTTATCCTCAGCTACCACACCAAAATCGACCCAATGAGCATCTACAACTATGTAACTGAAATCTTCCTTGTACTACCGTACAACACTTCAAAAAAAGTCGGAAATCACGTCATTGGCATAAATAAGACAAAGGATACATTCGAGTGGATGGTCGAGTACGGTATCTTCAGTTCAAAAGCGATGAGTGGTGAGAGCATCCATTTTTATCAAGCTACAGTTCGCGTTTAGCCGATTTGCGCGCGATTACAGCTCCACCTCGGCCCAATCCACCCAATCATACCGTAACCATCGTATGCTCTGTCCTCGGAGGACTACTTTTACTGATAACAGCCGGGGTTGGCGTCTTTTTCTGGAAAAAGCGAAGAAGACGTCGGCAGGAGATTAAAAACGTTCAGGAAATGAAAACTCACCATGATGACCTCTTGGATAGCTTCCGGATCGCTACAGGAGCCATAGACATTGACTACGGTGACATTGTAGGCAAAGGATCGACTTCAGCGGTCTACAAAGCATTCCTGAACACCACATCGCCGCTTCATAGGACTCTGAACTCATTGAATACGATAAAATTCGCCAATTGCAACGTTGCGGTCAAGGTAGGCGGCATACGGTAGCTTCAATGGGTCAATTGACGCTTTAGGTGCCAACCAACTTCAACTATGCGGAATATCTGGTGGTGAACAAAGAACTTGAAGCGTATAGACGACTGAAATACCACAGCCAGATCATTCCGTGCCTGGGTTGGATGCAGTTGGAGTCGCGAAGGGCGCTGGTGTTCGAAATCGCGCTGGGCGGCGACCTCCGGAAGTACGTCATGTCGCTACGCGATCAGCCGACCGAGGAATTCAACGAAAAGGAGTTTCTCTACATTTTCCGACAGATTTGCCTCGGAATGGTGGGTTACGGTAGCTGATAGAGTGCGCATGCGGGAGATTTCTTTCAGGCGTACGTGGCGTCGTGCGGCATGGTTCACCGCGATTTGGCCGCGCGGAACGTTCTCCTCACCGCCGACAAGCGTGCCAAGGTCTGTTCAATGGGGGTACGGTGGGCTACAGTAACCCCCAATTGCAGATTAGCGACTTTGGTCTCTGCTGCGACTGCGACGAGACGTTCACCTACACGGCGACGCTCTCGAAGCGCCTCCCGATCCGGTGGCTCTCGCTCGAGGCGCTCGTCGACCGCGTTTTCTCCGAAAAGTCCGACGTGTGAGTTCTCTCTTCCTCGTTCCGGTAAATCCCGACCGCTCGTTCCCCGCTTGCAGATGGTCGTTCGGGGTGCTCCTCTACGAGGTCTTCTCCAAGGGCGTCACGCCCTACGCCGCGCTCTCCAACGCCGAAATCGTCGAGTTTCTGCGCGCCGGCGAGCGCCTCGAGCGCGCGCCCTGCGCCAGCGAGCTCCTCTACGAGTTGATGTCGGAGTGCTGGGACGAGGACCCCACAGCGCGGCCGACCTTTGAGGCTCTCGCGCGGATCTTTGAGCAAATGCTCGAGAAGAGCGCCGAGCACTACGGTTATCTCATCGCATAATACGCGTTCGCACCTAATAAACCAATTCTAACACGTGGGAGCGATGCGTGTGGGCTTCATGCGATGCCAAAGAGGTCATTTAAGCGGGGTTGGTCGTCCAGAATCGGTATAATCATGAATTCCCGCGTTGTCGTCTTCCTCTTTGCCTGCCTCCTGGGCCTCTGCGCCGCGAGACCCACAAGTGATGGTAAGTCGAGGCTACCGTATGCTCGTTATACTCATTATCTTCATGTTTTAGACAACGCTGCGTTGGCCGCTTTGTATGCGGATTTGAACGCAAAGGCCGCAGAGCTCGACAGCAGAGCGCTGAGCGGAGAACTGAGCGTGGAGGATTATAACCGGAAGGCCGAGATCGTCATGGAGGCCTATGAGGCTAAATTCAAGGAGTATTTCGGTGAATCTCAAGAAGACATCGATGGGGCATTCAGCGGCCGCCGCACCAGATGCTTTCAGTGAAGCGTGTGGTGCTAATTGCTGATTGAGAGGATTGAGAGACCGTTCTGTTTGAAACCTGGTGTCATTTATCGTATAAAGCGTGATTTGTTCTATATTACCGTTCAATCTATATCAATTGGATTTACATCAAGGTAGTTCATCGTGGAATGCGGCGCAGAGTGATCAATCAGGTACAGAGGGGTCGACATAGTCGGGGACGTCGCGGTCGGCAGCGATCGAAGCTTCCGAAGAGTCGTAGAAATCGTAGTCGAGCGAGTGTCGAGGAGTGGAGATGAAGAGAGCGGCGCCGAGGGTCAGAAGGAGCGAAAGGAGGACGAGAAGGCGCATTTTCACGAGTGAGGCGAGCGGAAGAACTGCTCCTCCTGTCGCCGTCGTCGCCGCCGCCGCTATTGATCGTCGTCGTCCTGTTGCTAGGAAGACAATCTCGCACTTTGATTCGAGCGAAAAACAAACTTTCAGGTTGAAATGTGGGATTCTCGCACATCTCATTCGGTTGCTTCCCGTAGAACACACAGCCGCCAGCAGGGGTCGACCCTGCGACATTGGGCTTATTAGACCCACGCTCTAACCGACTGAGCTATGGCGGCGTTGTTTGCAACGCTGGACTGTTTAATGGTTTCGTGATCAATGCAGATTATGACCAGACCACACCAACGATTCAGAGGCGAGATGGCCGAGCGGTCTAAGGCGCTGGTTTAAGGCACCAGTCTCTTCGGAGGCGTGGGTTCGAATCCCACTCTCGTCAGCCAATTTTTTTTTGAATTTGGTCAATTTTATTCTTTTTGGGGGACGAACTACAGTATTTCCGCATTGCGCATTCACACCCAACAAAGCTTTTCTCACCTGTTGAAGTGATGCGCCTGGGCTTCATATAGGCAAGATTCCTCGTCCCAAATCAGTTTAATCATGAATTTCCGCGTTGCAATCGTCCTCCTCGCCTGTCTCCTCGGCCTCTGCGCCGCAAAACCAAAAAATGGTGGTAAGTCGAGGCTACCGTATGCTCTTTACTCTCATGAACGTGTTTTAGGCAACGCTGAATTGGAAGCTTTAGGCGCCGAGATGAAAATCGCGATCGCAGACTTTAATAGAGTGGCCAAATGCGAAGAGTGGTCTGAAGAGGAGCGTGATGAGAAGATCGAAGTCCTCAACCAGCACTACATCGCCAAAATGAAAGCGATTTTCGGTGATTCCGAGGAAGGAAGAGCGTTTGACAATGCGCTCAACGGTCGATGCACTAAATGAAGCCCTCGCTCTGGAACTGGAGGCACTGCTGCTAGTCTCCATTGTCTAATCTAATCCTTTTGCTCTGATGTTCTCGTTGATTAAAATCTTTGAATGATTTTGCCACATTATCTATGTTGAATAGTCCACCAGTTCTGCTCTCACAAATCCAGGAGAACTCATCGCTGTGGACACACGCCCTACGAAGCTGGTAATCCAGAGAACTAGGCGCTAAACGATTGAATAACCACTATGCTGAGCTTGGCGCGAGCATGAGCGCCCCCACGATAAACTCTGCAGCAGCGCGTAGGCGCAAGCCTGAGGCAGTTACAGTATGGTTACAGCCTAGAACGGAGCACA
>MQUG01000861.1:0-26277 GCA_007213375.1 Steinernema feltiae | reverse complement strand
CACTCGAGATGTTCATGTTGGCGACGGCAAACGCTGACGTCGGCATCTACAAGCAACGCTTGGAAAAGGACAAAACCGCCTTGGATAAACGCTATTTGAGCAAACAATGCAGTTTCTGAGGACTCTGCCCGATCAATTGAAGATTGATGGAAGTGGGTTAACGGATTTTGGAATTTTGGATAATCTTGATGATTTTAGTAAAATTCTGGCATGAATACACGTCGGAGAACACTCCAATGGTGAGCGCGGAATGCTACAAACGCTATTTTGAGAATAAAGAGTCAGAAGTGCTTCTTGCTGATTCTACATGAGGAAGAGTGCATGCAGAGGGAAAACCAGAGAAGCCGACCAAAAATCAATGATGATTCCAGTGATAATTGCTGTTGTAATCTTGGTTCAAGTTTGTTGGATTGCTGTGAGGTATTGTAAAGTGACAAAAAAGAAATTAAGTTGTAAGTTTTGTAAGCCATCTTTGTTCTTTCCAACGATCGTTCCATATTGATAGCTGTAAAGTGACCTCTGATCAAAGCGCCTATGATATGTTGTTCTAGTGACGCATAGCTGTACCGTCAATTCATGGAGACGCATATCATTAACTAACGAAATCATAAAATCTGCAGGAATCTGCAGGTGTTGTGTGAGAAATCCAGATCGGATTGCTACTCTTGCCTATTTGCGATTTGAAACCTGCTCTTTCCGGATGAATGACCCTATAACGGTGAATAAAGACCATTAATTTCACCCTATAACGGTGAAAACCCTGATTTCTTGAACCTAGACAGACACGATTCACGCCAAAAAGACCACATCTAGACCGCTACCAGTAAACCAAACAAACAACAATCGTTGTTGACACAAAAACGTCAGTCGCAGACGGCACAAACGAGAATGCAGGTCGCGCAGTCGACACAGAAAAGACACAAATCGAAGAGCGTGTTGACTTGGCGGTTAGTTCCGTGCAATGTTCAATCGATGTGCTCGTTGCTGACGCACGTTTGCACGCCTAACAACCTTATTTTGTCATGTCACTTGCAAAACTCAGTGCAAACGCTTATGCCACAAATTGTCGCGTTTAACCGATTGCGTCGGCGTTTAATGTCAATAATTTTAATTTGCTTTCGGTCAATTTTATGCCGAGTCGTCAGTGCGTTTGTCTATCCGCGTCTTGAATTCCGCCATTTTCAGATGAACGACCTTCCTTATGACTTTACTGACCGCGTGGCCGAATTTCTCGATGATCCTCAACGCGCTCTCATCCGAGATCAACTCGCCGCTCCAATATGGCAAGCGGCAGCTCAAGCGCACTATCAGAAGCCTGATCTACTCCATTTCCGGATTTACCCTTATGAAAACGACAAACTAAAATATGAAATTACGGTCACAAAGGTCAATTCGACAAAAGTTCGAAGGCTTACAATTGAGGACGTGCAAAGAATGAATCCTCGATTTGTGCGTTTTGGATCGATTTCTTTTGCGCACTACAACAGCTTCGATTTTATGGGCAGCACGAGCACGTACAACTATGAGGAGAACGTGGAAGACCTCAATCTTTACGCCAGTTTTGCCAAGGAGCGCATTCCAGAAGCGGTCAATTTGGTCTCTCGACTGTCTTCCGGTCGATTAGTCAACATTGCCATCAAAGCCGATGGATTCGAAAGCGTCAAAGATCAACTGGCCGATGAACTGATCAGAAGCAACATTCAAGCCGAAGAGATCTGTCTTGGAGGCTACACGGAGTCAATGGACGCGCTTCTTTGTTCACAAATTGGAAATGAAACACTGCGAGAAATCTGTTTAACTGAAGCGTGGCCTGATTCCTTCAAAGAGAGCCTAGAAACGTTTGTTTTTCGCTCAGGAGTTCGATCTATGCGAATCGCCGATTCGCCAATTTTTGGCGGAGACTTCTTTTTGGCGGTGACTTCTTTGATCCGTTATCCGTTATTGGAGATCTGTGGTTATGCCTGAAGCCTATTACTACAACAATGTCGCCGTACCCTTAATTCATGATTTGAAGGGATTCTGCGATCAATGGGCGACTCCAATGCAGAAGAGCAGCAACTACTGCGATCGCACAGCTTGCAGACTGTCTGAGGCGTGCAATACTGCAATACAAATTCGACCACGAAACGGACGAGGATGTCTCGATTTCTGTTTTTATCGTGTATCAGCCTTATCATTGCAGGCTGCTTTTATACAAATGTAAGCAATAAACCATGAATCTTTCAATTATTATTGACTTATTGACATTAAAGGGCATTAAAGAGCGTTTTAAACGCGAAAATTCATGGCAAGAACGTTTGCAAAGAGATTTCGTGAGTTAAATAACGAAATATGGTTGTTAGGCGTGCAAACATGCGTCAGCAATGAGCACATCGATTGAACAAGAATTGTTTCCAACGATCATTCCATATTGATAGCTGTAGAGTGACCTCTGATCAAAATGTTGTTCTAGTGCGACGCGAGACTAACTCATCATTAACTCATTAACTAACGTTTTTGCGATTTGAAACCTCATCTTTCCGAATGAATGACGTTCCCTATAGCTTCTTTAACCGCTTTGCAGAACTCATCGATGATTCAGGACCTGACATTAACTTGAAGTTTCAATATGGCAAACGGCAACTCAGGCGCACGGTGAAAAACTGATTTCTTGAACCTAGGCGGACACGATTCAAGCTGATCGCTCAAAAACTAGCGCAACCAGTAAACAACAAACAACAATCGTTGTGAAAACGCTAGTCGCAGACACAAATTGGCACAAACGAGAACGAGATAATGAAGCTCTCAACTCTGCTTAGAATTCCTCGCGCCTTAACAAATTCAAAATCTCAACAAAACACAGATCTGTCGAAACGCAGATCGCAAATCCAGACGTAGAACAACTGAGCGTGTTGAAATATTCATGGTTTATTGCTTACATTTGTATAAAAGCAGCTTGCAATGATAAGGCTGATACACGATAAAAACAGAAATCGAGACGTCCTCGTCCGTTTCGTGGTCGAATTTGTATTGCAAACACGTGCACGCCTCAGACAGTCTGCAAGGTGTGCGATCGCAGTAGTTGCTGCTCTTCTGCACTGGAGTCGCCCATTGATCACAGAATCCCTTCAAATCATGAATTAAGGGTACAGCGACATAGCGGTAGTAATAGGCTTCAGGCATAACCACAGATCTCCAATAACGGATGAGTCGTTCAAAGAATTCGACTCCAAAAATTGGCGAAACGACGACTCGCATAGATCGAACTCCTGAGCGGAAAACAAACGTTTCTAGGCTCTCTTTGAAGGAATCAGGCCACGCTTCAGTTAAACAGATTTCTCGCAGTGTTTCATTTCCAATTTGTGAACAAAGAAGCGCGTCCATTGACTCCGTGTAGCCTCCAAGACAGATCTCTACGGCTTGAATGTTGCTGCTGATCAGTTCATCGGCCAGTTGATCTTTGACGCTTTCGAATCCAGCGGCTTTGATGGTGATGTTGTCTAACCGACCGGAGGACAGGCGAGAGACCAAGTTGACCGCTTCTGCAATCCGCTCCTTCGCAAAACTAGGGTTAAGGTTGAGGTCGTCCTCCACGCTATCCTCATAGTTGTACGTGCTCATACTGCCCATAACTTCAACGAAATGCGCAAAAGAAATCGATCCAAAACGCACAAATCGAGGATTCATTCTTCGCACGTCCTCAATTGTGAGCCTTCGAATTTTTGTCGAATCAACCTTTGTAACCGTGATTTCATATTTTAGTTTGTCGTTTTCATAAGGATGGATGCAGAAATGGAGTAGATCAGGCTTCTCATAGTGCGCTTCAGTTGCCGCTTGCCATATTGGAGCGGCGAGTTGATCTCGGATGAGAGCACGTTGAGAATCGTCGAGAAGTTCGGCCACGCGCTCAGTGAACTCGTAAGGAAGGTCGTTCATCTGAAAATGGCGGAATTCAAGACGCGGATAGACAAACGCATTGACGACTCGGCATAAAATTGACCAAAAACAAATTAGAATTAAATTATTGACATTAAACGCCGACGCAATCGGTTAAACGCGGCAATTCATGGCACAAACGTTTGCACAGAGTCTTTGCGAGTGTAATGACGAAATAAGGTTGTTAGACGTGCAAACGTGCGTCAGCAACGACCACATCGATTGAACATTGCACGGAACTAACCGCCCAAGACAACACGCTCTTCGATTTGTGTCCTTTCTGTGTCGACTGCGCGACCTTCATTTAGGTTTGTGCCGAGTTCTTTTTTCTGGCTTTTACAAGGAATATTTCAACGATATTTGATGCTGTACAACAGACAGACAAACAGACAAACGCGACGTTTCAATCGATATCGCACGCACTCGTAACAGTGAAAGGACAAAACGCGGTCGGTTGTCAGGCGTGCAATGGCGGTGAGAAGCGAATCGATCGCTCCCAGGGAAGACGCAGCGAGTGCTCGGCGCACCCAACACAAAAACGTCGCAATCGGAAACAGCGCTTCGGTTCAAATCGATCAAAAAATTGGGTTTATTCAAGATTTTCAATTGACATCATTGCATGCGCATTTTGACCATCTTCACAACATCTTCCGCCCTTCCATTGACTGAGTCGTCCATCAAACAATCGCGGATTTCCGTCAGAATTCTGCCGAGCAAATTCTGTCCTCGCCATTTCCGCCGGTCCGCAGCCGCGGGGTTCAAGATGGAAAGTCCGATTCCCCAAATCGAATCGCGCGGATTGCATTCCACCAGTACACTCCCCACCGTCTTTGTCAATTCCTCGTGCAAATCGGCGTTTTGCGTGTATTTGTGCACATTTCCTTTGATCATCGCGTCAATCGAAGCGGATTTCCACGTTTCTGCGTCGAACGGAGTGACCGCACGTCCGAGGCGCTTCATTTCGCGAGGAAGCGAAGCTTTTAGGATCCTGGCAGCCGAGTTTCTGTCTCCGAATGTAACTAGACGGATTAAACTGTAAAATGGTTCATTTGAAAGCCAACTAACCTGCTTTCTGATGCATAAAGAACTGCTCCGAGCATGCGTACTTGATTCC
The DNA here is from genome assembly GCA_007213375.1 of Steinernema feltiae. Taxonomy (NCBI): domain Eukaryota; kingdom Metazoa; phylum Nematoda; class Chromadorea; order Rhabditida; family Steinernematidae; genus Steinernema; species Steinernema feltiae. Next base: position 21,248 of record MQUG01000861.1, on the reverse strand, counting down.
ATCGATTTCGAGGCTCCCGCACGGGTAGAAATTGCTGAAGCAGCTCTCTGTCGAGAAGAAGAGCGTGTAGACGCTGCCGTCCGATCCGACCACTCGCTTTGTGTTCTGCATGACTGAAATGGGACGCCCGGTGGTCAAAACGACTACAAAAGATGTGAAATGTCACTATAGCGACTCAACGTTGCGCCACGCGCACGTGTTATTGTGCAACTAATGACGCGACGAACACAAAATGACGCGCGACTTTTCAAATCAACTCAGACAAGACAAGAACAAGAACAAGAAACGCATCGTTCAGTCGACACAAAAGGTCGCAAATCAAAAAATGCAGAAAAAGTGTTGCAACACAAAACACAGCACAAATCTGTCCTAATTGCTGCCAATTTTGGTGTTCAAAACAATGGCAGAAAGCAACTCAATTAAATCCGTTGCAATTTCACGTCTGCATCGAGTACTCTGATGTGCGGTGTCAATTAGCAACAAGAGAAACCCAAGTTGGAAGTTGAGGCGCTGCAACGAGCGGAATTCATGACCGCTTTCAACACGTTGCATCTGAAAATGCAAAGAAAATACGATAGCTTTCGTTTTTGGTTCATTCACTCACTCATAGCGTTCTTTTGCTTTTCAGAAACGCACATCTTATAACTATATGATTTGTAGGTTTTATAAAGTTTAAACTCAAAGTAAAGCCATTTCGTTTCGGTCATCTTTTCTACGTAAGGCCTTGACTAATTCAGGCTTAGTTTGTAGTTCTTTTTACAGTTCTAATGTAATGTCAACAAATTTAAATAATTTGAAATTAAGTTTTTACATTTGACTCTGTCATGTGAGCTGCATGCACGGAAAGTTCACTGAATTCGTCTCTTTCGATTACGAGAACTATAACTACTTCGATCGTTCTTGACATGCTCAAAATCAAACATTTTTGTGTATTTCAAATCACAGCTGCAGATCAAACTAACAGGTTCGACAATTCAGTGAACACAACCGGATGTCAATGAACTTCGGATAGACATTGACTAATTCTAAACAGCACTCGATTGTGCATTGAGCGGTGATTTCTTCTTTCGTCTCTGGTGCTTCTGGATGTCCTTTCAGGCTCGCACTTTTTATCATGAAAGTTGTTTACCTGTTCTGTCTCCTTATCATCAATCGCTTGATCTTTTAAATTGACCAGACGGAAATGACGTCTTGGTGCAGATGACAAAAATGCAACATTATCATGCCATTCAGGTCAATAGAAATTAGAATGATTTTTAACGTTTAGATAGATGTAAAGGAGACATAACGAGTTTTCTCGCCTGGGAATGGAAATTGGAACCTTTTAGAGAAGCTATAGGTGAGATATACGGATTGAATTGTCCAGTAGTAGATGTAGTGGCCGTGGCTAGTTCTCGACATAGACCTTCAGATAAAATCCTACTACACCTCCGTGTAAATGCTGCTGTTAAATTGAACGAAAATCTATTTTTTGGTCTCTTAATTCCTCATCATCATTGAATGTTTCGTTTGGAGCTCAACCGACGGAGGTAAACGGATAAGGTTCTGAAAATAAGCCCATGTCCAGTCTTGATATTCTCTGTGTTTTGCTCTCCTCGCTCTATAATCTCGAACGCGCGCAGACTGATAAAATTTGCACTAATTTTGAACGGACAAAAGTGCGTCTGTAAATGAGCAAAAATCTCTCAAAAGGTCATGTTTAAGATAAAAGGACAGCTATTTCAGATCTGCATAAAAGAGCTTCAGCCGCTGATTCTTCACTTCGCTTTACTTTGAAGATGCGTCTCCTTCCACTCCTCCTCGCCGCTCTTGCGGTCGGCTTCTCCTCAGCGACTCCACTCGGAGACCGCAAGTCGGAATTGGTCTTTGGAGGCGGACTCGCCGCACCTGGCGCCTTCCCCAATCAGGTCTTCATTCGCCTCAGAGATGAAGACGGCAACTCGTTCCGTTGCGGAGGCGCCCTCATCTCGACCACCCACGTTCTCACCGCTGGTCACTGCACAGACGGCTCGATTGTGCAGGGGTCGACGATCATGGTCGGCGCGGTCAATCTCGACTCGCCTGATGCCGTTTGGAGGAACATCCGGAATTTCACAACGCATCCGCAGTACGACGCCGAGGGAAACTTCCCAATCAACGACATTGCCATTGTGGAGGTAACGGCAGCCTGAAATCGGTTTTTATGAGGTTAATTCTCTTGTAGTTCGATCCTCCGGTCGTCCTCGGCAAAGATATTCAATTAACGAAGATCGTTGAAGACGACGACGAGCTTATGAAGTCAGCGACGGCCACTGTCACCGGATTTGGAAGTTACGCTTGTGAGTTTTAGTGATTTTGTGAACGGGTACTAGATAAGCTAAAAGAACGCAGATAGTAAAGCTAAGATGACGAGTCGGCGTCGGCAAAGTGACACGAGTTGACTCGATGAGCTGCGACGTTGAACTGTGTTGCTGTCAAGGTTTGATCCCGCAACGAGCCATTTGAAGTGCCCTACATTTCCCCTACTGGCCATTAGAAAAACAAGCTAAAATCGCTATTTTCAGTGGACCAAAACAATGAAACGCTTGTCAGCAACGATCTCCGCTACACGGAAATCAATCTCTTCTCTCGTGACTTCTGCGAGTGAGCGCATTAAATCAATTTCTAAGTTCCTAAATTGCGTTTTTTAGCCAAAAATTGAAGGACAAAGACCAGGCCGATTCGCTCAAAGATTACCAATTCTGCGCGGGAGCCAGAGAACGCGGAAATGGAGAGGTATGCCAGAAATGTGCTTCTCACATTGTACTCTTCGTTTCAGGGTGACAGCGGCGGGCCAATTCAAGTCCACCACAACAACGAGCTCTATCAGATCGGATTGATCTCTTTTGGAGAGACTGACCCGTTCATCGCCGCTCACGACCAGGACAAAGTGCCCGCTTACTACACTCGCGTCTCGAAATTCTGCGATTTCATTGACAGCGCAACTGAAGGAGTCGCTCGGTGCGGATGCCTGAGTGGCGATGTGACGACCACGACGGCGGATAACTGATGAAGAAGATGTTTTGTTGTTTAATTAAATCAAAAGTAAATTGAATCAATTTCTCGAACCAGAAAGCATGGAGTGGGTTGCGATTGTGGAGTTGACGCCGCGATTATGGCCTGTTTAATCAAATTTCTGTGTTTTTCGGATCAAAAACTGTACAATTCAGTGATTTCCGCATCGTTCTAGACCAAATTGGACGTTCAAGGTTCTTAAATCCAACAAATTTGTCTCGTTTGCGTGGATTTTACAGATATATGAACGAAAGTGTGAAAACAACAGTCATTGAACCAGTTTATTCTCAATTTAAACGCTTCTATTCACATGAAACAATCTCCAAAACGGTCTCCACAGCGAAGTAAGCGACCAATCAATCCATTGACCTTCAGGCTCGCACTCCTCGGTTGCAGCGTCCCAATCCACAAAACCACCGTCTTTAATCCGAACGCAATCGCTTCTAGATCATCGGAGTTCTCTCGGTTATGAACTCAATCCAGTACTTCCCTCAAACACAGTCAATTGGAACCCATTTCGGTCTTTTGATCACCTACCAGCATCAACTTTGTACTCCTCTGGCAATCGAGCGATGAATTTGCCGATTTCAGACTGATAAGTGCGTTCGACTGCGGCAAGCTGATCGTCTAGAATAGTCCACATGTAATCCTTGGATCCATAGTCTTTGACAATCAATTTGTACATTTTTATCGCGCGAGCGTAGCCATAAGCCTCCACTACACGCTCGATCGCTTTCAAGATGACCCTGAAATGATCTTTGTTCAGTCGTGCCTCCTCGTAGTCCTTCTTGGCCTAAAATAGAGCGATTTCACCGGAAATAATCGCATAATTTACAAAATTGAAGCGGAAATCATCCTTTTCATGGAGAGAAGCGACGTATTTCAAGAGTTTCTCATGTTCTTCGATCAATTCATTCAGCACCAACGCTGTTATGCTGCTCGGCAGCTCGTGCTTGGCCGTAAGAGCACGAAGTTCATAGTGAAAGCTCTCATAAAAGTGTCGATCGAATTCGGCGACTTTGTCGAGATATTCGCCTCGAGCTGACGTTCGCGAAAAATGAACAGTTTTCACATTTTAGCTTACTTTCCGCTTGAGACCATGGACTTGCGTCGTAGACGCGCCAAGCAGAGAAGATGACGATGGACAAGACGACAAAGGGCGGAATCGCTTGGATGTTTCGATTCATGGAGATCGCCCGCACATGAGGAGAAAGTGGATTCTCTTGAGAAATCGTTTTCCGCGGATTCTGAGAGGTCGGAATCGATGCTGTAGTCTTAGACGACATATGACGAAGCGAAGAAGAGGAGGATGCGCTTGCGGGGAAGCGAAATCGCGACGACAATTGACAACGTGGCGAGCGCGAGGCCAGAGATGACCCAATTTTGGTGCCATAGAAACGCCGAGACGTCTTCTGTCAAATTCGGCTATAATCCAGTGGTTTGAAGGGTTAAAGACATGTTAATTCAAGAGTGGAACAAAAATTTGGTTCTACTAGCGAATCGAGGCCAAAACTAAATTAAAGGAGTCAAAACGATTGTTTTGATTGAAATTGTTGGCAATAAAGTGAAAAAAATCGAAAATGTTGAGGGTTATACGAAGCCTGGTAAGTCAGGAAACAAGACTAAACTACTAAGGCAATCAGCCTAAGCCGTAGGCAGTCACTGTATGGTTGGTTAGTCCTGAACCTGAACACCCTACGAAGCATGGTAAGCTCAAATAGTTTCACCTTAAGTTAGGCCTAAGAAGAGTTTAGCGCAAAGCTTCCGCCAAAATTCAGATTATAACGCTGTTAGTGCTTGTATCGCTTTCGCTTTGCGAAATAAAATGGTGTGTGGACAAGATATGAACGCTTCAAGGAGAGAAAACAATTAAGCTCCAGCCAGATTTCTCCGGATCCCAGCTTTCGTCTATACTACAGAGTGTTTCTTAATTCAATTGATAGGAGAAAAAATTCAGACACTCAACGATGTCCGTTTTCAGACAATTTTCAGTTTGTCCGTTTTCAGACAATTTTCAATTTGTCCGTTTTCAGACAATTTTCGATTTGTCCGTTTTCAGACAATTTTCAATTTGTCCGCTTTCAGACAATTTTCGATTTGTCCGTTTTCAGACAATTTTCAATTTGTCCGTTTTCAGACAATTTTCGATTTGTCCGTTTTCAGACAATTATCAATTTGTCCGCTTTCGACAATTTTCAATTTTCGATATTCAATATTTAATATTGGACAAACAAACTTTATTATTAGCAAATGCACAAACGCGCAATTTTCAATCCAACAAATGCAATCACAATAAATACCAATACAGAAGTGATTAGTTTACCGTAATGCAAAAACGACCTTGGTTGTTCTTGCGGGGCCATTGATAAGCCACAGTAATACACGTTTTTCCAATCCTCTTTTTGTACTGATTCTTGGCAGTTTGCACATAGTCTTCTTTTTGTAAATGGTCCAGCATCCCGTGACCACCGCGAAAGTGTTGGCGCCAAACAATATCCCACTTCTTGCGCGTTTCAATCTCGATAGCTCGTTCCAAGACCTCCATAACAGTCCGGAGACAGTCTTCAACGTTGTACAAAGAATCGGTACGAATATCGGTCACTTGCAGTTTCTCAGGAACCCTGAACATCCTCTCCAGAAGCGCTTCGTTCCCATAGAACGAGTCGACCGTCATCCTGTTCACTTTCTGTTCCAAAATTGCGCGAAATGAGACTGTTGTAAAAATGCTCTGACTGAATTCGATTGCGTGCAAATCGGCCACTCGCTCGGTCACCGTTTGCATTGTCACCTCGAATGCCTCGCTCAAACTGGAGAACGCTCCAACGTACAGCATGCAGTTTGAAAGCACCGTTTCCTGTAGGATTTGAGCTAAACGATCGCCAGGAACCTTCCTGATGAATCCGACGCCAGCGTCACGCTCTCTGCGGAAGAGTTGATCAATCTGGTCCGGAATCTGCTGATACGTGTAGCTCTGAGACGACTGCGTACGATTAACAACAAATGATTTATCAAACATGGCCACGGCATCAAAGCGCAGATTCGTGAGATCGTCAAAAGCGCTTGCGGGCATCACTTCCAACTCGTCGGAGTCTGCGCATTTCTGAATTGCACGGATTGCTGAGTTTTGACAGAAAATCTGAATCATTCTCCAGGGAAAGATGAGAAGTCGCCGCTCGGCCTCAAGCGCAATGCGTCCGTCCAGGCGTTCGGCCATTTGACGCGCCGAGTGGAACGGCATGGTGAGGAGGACGTTCTCGAGGAAATGCGCGCTGATGTCGTCCATGGCGTTGAGTTGAGTAGGAAACAAGAACAATGCGATGAGCTCAATGCGTTTTGGGCGTCAAAATGTAGTGAGAACGGATGTGTGAACTTGGTTTCCCACATGAGGCTACGACGGGAGTATGATAAAACTCACTAGTGAACCGGGGCAAAACTTGTTTCGATTGCTATTGTTGGCAAAGAAGACACACAAATGAGAAGAAGGCGGAGATGCTGCGAGTTCTACAAAGCCTGGTAAACCAGGAAACCAGACTAATTTGCTAAGACTACAAATTAGATTATAACGCTGCTAGTGACCGGAATTTGTCGGATTTTCTTAGATTTTAGCTTCGTTCGGCGTTCAGGCTTTGCGTCCAGCTCTACTTAACCATTTACGTGTCTTATTTGCAACACTTTGGCAACACAATTCCAAATTTGGTCCCTATTTGCTAGTAGAGCCCTTTTCATCAATTAAAATGTCCTTAAATGCTCACCGTTAAAAACAGTTAAACGGCAAGTCGGATTTAAAAATTCCTTTATTCTTTCGGTTTATTCTATTAATCACTATTAGCTGACCGAACGACAGAATTATATTAACAAACAGCGTAGTATAAACGACTAATTAGCGATGGAGGAAATCCCAAATTGGTCTCCAGAAGGTCGCCATGCTCAAATCGATTTCCTTGCCCTGGTAAAAACAGCCACGATGAATATTGCTCCATTGAATAGTGTTTTCCCACGAATAGATGCGGATGCAATCGCTTCTAACGATCGGAGTTCTCTCTCGCACGAATGCACTCCAATATTTCGCTAAAACACATTACACATGAAACCAATTGCGCTCTTTTGATAGCTAAAGTACTTGCGTCTCTTTGATAGTCCTCCGGTATAATTGAGATGAATTTCTCAATCCAACAGTTGTAATTGAGTTCTACTTTGTTCAGTTTAGAGTCTATGTAAACTAGACTTTCAGAAGCAGTTCCAATGTCCTTCGCTATCAGTTCGTACATCTCCATCGCTCTAGAGCATCCATAAGCCTCGACGACACGTCCAATCGCTTTCAATATGACGCTAAAGTGGGCGCCATTTTGCCATGCATTATGGTACTCGTTCATAGCCTACAAACAGCGACTTAACAGAACCGAGAAAATGAAAGTTTACCAAATCGACTCGTGAATCATCGTTGTTGTTCACAGATGCCAGGTAGTTTTGGAATTCCTCCTGTTTATCGATCATTTCCTTCAATTTCAAGCCAGCAAAACTGCTTGGCAGCCTGTACTTTTCTCTTAGAATTCTTAGTTCATAGTGAAACTGCTCATAGAAGTGTCTGTCGTACTCGCGGCTTTGTCGAGATACTCGCCGGGAGCTGAAAGCGGCTATAATTACAAGTAAAAGGATTGGCGTACTTACTTCTGGAGCGAACCCATGGGCTTCGTGTGTATTCGTATGCAAGAACAGCAGCCATAATCATAATGATACAGAGGAAAAAGCAGATAAGTTCCCCGGTTGTTGTTTTGCGGTTACGCGTGTAGGAAGCGCAAACCTTCTTCTCCTCTGGGATTGCGACGATTTTTGACGAAACTTTTGACAAAGTCGTCGAAAGCTCCGTATTGTAGCTGCTCGTTGAGAGTTCATCGAATGAGCGACGATACGTCGCAGATGAATAAACGGAGCTGGAGTCGTTCTGTCGGCGTCTTCTAATGTACACAACATCACTGTCAAACAAACGTTCGTGATAGCGCGTCGCATATGACATCTCTTTAATCAATTTTAATTAATAGCAAAATTAGCAAAATTTACAAACTGAATGATTGAAAGCTTTGCTAGAGCTCTAATAAGAAAACCTCGCGGACACGGCCTTTCCACACGCAGCGCGCATCTGCGCATCGGAGTTTATCGAGTGAGCGACCACACATTGCGGCGGTAGTTGGTGAATGAAAGGACCTGTCGGCGGCTTCTAATGTGCAAGTTTCGCATATTTCTCACGTGCACAACATCAATGCCGATATCGCGTCGCAAATGGCATCGCTTTAACGATTTTCTTAGAGAATCATGTCTTTAAGCAATTACAGTCGTATGTACCTTCTCCAGCAGTTGCAATTAAGAGTTTAGAGACTACATGAACTAAACTCGGCGAAACAGTTTCAATGTCCCCTTTAAGCTCTTAAGCTCTTACATCGCCATCTCCCTCTAGCGCATCCATAAACCAAAGCAAACAAAACCTCTTTTAGTGAAGCGGGGTCCAAAACTAAATCAGAGGGGCTACAACGCTGCTAGTAGACCGATTTTGCCGGATATTTTTAGATTTTGGCTTAGTTTAAAGTTTCCTAATTTCCTGAGTTATCAGGTTGCGTAGGGCCTTCAGCAAGCTCAGCTAGCTCAGCCATTTATGTGTCCTATTTGCACGGTTTTCATTTTTGGGAAATGAAACGATGTGTGGACATGAACAAGATATGAACGCTTCAGAGGAAAACACTCATTGGCCCTCATTACGAATTTTAGCCCGTTGAGCCAAAATAGTTTGCATCGCTTTAAATGCATTTCAACGCGTGCGTTGATCAATTTGCACGTACGATGGACGACATACCTTTCGCATTCTCTGATTCGGTGATTTCGGCATTGCAAAATCCCTCTTACAGCAGGAAGCCGGATCTCAACTGTCATCGACATTGCCTACGCTACTGGAATTTGGTCATACCGCATCATCAACAAGCAGCATGGATTATCACACTACTTAACCTTTGAGGAACTTCAGAAAATGAACAGAAAACACCTCCCAATCTCGGATACTAGCTTTGGTAACGTTTCTTACAGAAATCGATCGTCTTTCGGGGAGATTTTAAGAATTGTGAAATTCACTGTACCAACTGTGTTGATGTGTACATTGCAGTTATGGGACGTTGGCGGTTTCAAACAAGATGACCTGCGTCAACTGCTGTACTTCTACGCGAACTCATCGATTGCTTCATTTCATACCTTTCGAAACTTTGATTTAGTTTGCGACTTTGTGATGACATTCCTGAAATCTGGCTTTTTGAAAAGGATTCTGGTGTGCGATGCCGACGTGCCCAGCGCTTTACATGACGAAATTGAAGAAATCGCGTTGACGAAACCATTTAAAATGTTGGTTTTTCAACCGCAAAATTTCAAATTCAGTGCAGATTTCTTTGAAAAGCTGTTTTCGAGGCCAATTGACCAATCATTAGACAGATGCTCTTTTGGAAACGAATGGATCACGTTGTTGTGACGGCCGAACTCACCGCTTGGGAGAGTTGCCTCAGTGTTAGCTTTTCGCGATGAAAATCGTTAATTAATTTTTTCTCTTAAGGTAATAAATATATAATTGATTTCTACTCTCGTAATTTTAAAAATTAAAAATGGTTTTTTATAAACTTCACTTAACTTCATCTGTTCTGGGCCAAACACCAAGAACTCAATGTCGACTGGGTAATATACAACAGCTCGTTTTAGCCCAATGATTAGGTATTTGCTTTAGACGCAAAGAGTGTTGTTAAAGTCGCCTGATGACGCCCTAACCGCGCAATGTTAATGATGTCGGCATTTGTAACATACCATTCAGTACAGACTTTCGATTATCAAAACCAGTTTTGGCCTCGATGAGTAGAGAATTATGTCAACTCGCTCTGCTTTCTAACATGGAGCAAGTTCCAGAGCAGTTATGATGTTTTTCAAGCTGTAAAACATGGTGTTTTGTTGAGAAAATCATCAATAGATCAATAGTCTTTTTGGAGCGCCAAGTGATTTAATCGATTCAATAAATTGCGATCAAAGGAGTGCAGTTTGTTTTGTTGGAAACGGTTAACTTACCAAAGACCTAATGTCGTTCACCAGATAAATCGGTTGACCAAATCCATTTGAATTTCAAGCATCTCGTGATTACAATCCCGTAACTTAAGTTAATTTCGGCTTAGATAGCCGGGTTCCAGTTTATACCCACCCGTTTAAGCTGCTTGCACACGTGTTTTGTGTGTCTTAAATGGAGTCAGATGGCAGAGCAAAGAAGTTATAGGTGCGAATTCATTCATATCGAAAAAGTTGGAATTGGCGGCAAGAAACATCGATTACTGCGGCGGATCAAACGCCGAACAACGCGACAACGCCGTATTTGTTCTCTGTGGTGAAGAAACTTCCAGTCTTTGCCATCTTCACGACTGGCGACGTTCTCCAGACGGGAGGCGACTGCGCAGACGTCCTCGCTCTCCTCGAAGATCAAATTGGCGACAAAAGGGAACTCGTGGAGCTCGCGCAATCGTGCAACGTTCTCCGCCGCCGACTCGGGGGTTACGGTAATGGAGAGACGACCTGTGGTGCGCACGTCTCTAAGGCGGAATTTGAAACGCGATATCTCACTCCCGAACCTACAAAACGTCCTCAAACGCCGATTTTTGCTCCTCAAACACGCGACGATTCTCCTCCGCAGCTGCATCCTGCGAATACGGTAGAGAAGGACCTGCAGGTTCCCGTAGCGATAGACGCGCACTGCAGACGAGTCGTTCGCGAAGACGATCGCGTGGGAGACGAGGCGACACGTGGTGGAACGAATGAAGACACCGTATTCCTGTCTGAACTACAGTAGACGTCGTCTCAGGACCATTCGCACCTCGCATCAGCAGCAAAGTCGCTCTCGAGCATGCGCTTCACTTTTCGCTTCAGGACCTTCAGTTTCAGGCGGAATAACGTGGCGATGTACTCGGCTTTGATCAGCTCTCGCAGTCTCTTTCCGATCGTGTCGAGCACGTTCTGCAACACCCCTCAAGAACTACCGTAATCTCAGAGGCGACTCACCGAGTAGTAAAGCTCTGTCAACTCGTTTTCGAGGCGTTTATTCTCTGCAAACTCGCTTCTCACGTATTCGCTCACCTGCGGGCTCCTCAGATTCCTGAGCGCCTGTTTCGCCAACGCGCAGATGCACTGAAACGGCGTCTCATGAGCTTCCTGTTCCTCTCGAGAAACACTCACCAATGCGGTCGTCGACATTGCGGTCACCAAACGCGTCTTTTCGTAAGTTCGATAAGTGAGCTTTCGACTCAGACATTGCAGAAAATGTTGTTTATCTTTGGAAAATCTCTGGAAGGAAAGGAAAGGACTTTGTGGTTCTGGTTGTAGTCGTCAACATACTGTAAAAGACCGCTTTTCGTTCGTAATTCCCGTTATGAACAAGTGCCGAACTCAAAGACGAGTTGCTTTCCATAGCGTAAGCTTCACTAAAGGCCGACGAGCACCTTTCTACATCCCAATTGAACTGAAAATCGTTGATGATAACGGACATTAGAATAACATCATCTCCAAAAAGCCAATAATTGAGCTAAACCACTAATGCAGTCAGCGTAAGCCTAAGGCAGTTAACGGTATGGTCAACCTAGTACAAAGCAAGCCACGGCTATCTAAATCACTCGAAGGCTTGGCCTAGGTCTTGAGTTCAAAGACAAGTTTTAGGAATCTTTCTTTTAAAACTTCCGTTCCCGATCAAAAAGTCTAAATTGTGATGCTCACAGACAAAGTCATAGACAAAGCAAAGCAAAAAAGCCAAAATGGCCAGCGCCAAATCACATTCTCTCAATCGATAGCAAAACAAACTTACATAGGTGTCGATGTACGATGTGTCCAGATAACAATAAACTGTACCTGCAAACTGCTGTCCCATGTTTGCAGTCTTGAGCTTCTGAGCTACAGCCGCAAACTGTGCGCTCATGTTTTGCATGAGGCTGTTTAGTTCCTCCTAAATGCGTTTTGATTGATTGGGGCACCTGCGCTGCTGAAACTAACGTCGTCATGCGGAATGCAAGTGTGGTTGAGCGGATTAATTACTTCATGGTCTGGTAGTGGCTCTAGTTTAGAGAAATACCACTGAAAATCACAGTTCTAAGAAGCCACAGTTTGGTATCACCTCTCTTTTGACGTAAAAGTACCTCATCGGGCGACAATCATTTTCCAGATCCGCAAATTCGACGTTTTCGATAGAGAAACGAGTGGAGATTGGAGTCAACTTGTCGATTGCAATCCTAAGGTCGGTTTTCATGTCTCTGAGAACGTCCGCTGTCATCGCTTAAGAGCGCGGAGCTTTTGGCCTTCTGTGGATCGACTTACGAATCGCCGAGTCGTGGAAACATAGTTGAGATGCCAGGGACACGTGGAGGAGACGAAGAAAAGCGCGAGGCTGAGGCAAAGCATCTTCGAGCCGAGTGAAACAAAAAAGTCGGCGCCTCGAGCGGAAGCGCGTTTTTGTGTCCGTCAGCTCGTCTGTCAGTGATCAATCGGCTGAATTGACTGCGTTCTAAACGCGATCAATTCATTTTATCAACATTGAGCATAAACAAATGAAACTCAATATCCAACGGTGACTGTATAGTGTGTATCAGCAGTGCAAAGTTACAAAGCAAAGCGGCTACAGTACTTCAAATTAGCTTGATAACGTAGGGCAAACTCTAAAAGCTCACTAAAAACATGGCCAAAATCTAGACTTTTTGATTGAAAATTGAAATTTTGCAAAGTTTGGAAGTGTTTGTGGTTCATATTTGAGTGAAAAAAGCCGTCCGGATCTGTCCAGCCCTTCTACGATAAGGTTTTTCGCTGTTTTTCGGAACTATAGAACCTCTTGTTTTCGTCCATCGTGAATCGATAGCGTATCTTTTGTGCTTTGTGTCTTCTTTCGCGGTTGTTAATCTCGTTTGCTGAACGAGTTTAGTTTGATTTATTCTCCGTTCGCTGCTCTCGACCTTTCCAGTCTTGTACAGTTTGTGGAAAGCCAAAAATGGCCTGAATAGCCTAAAAAAAAGATTAGAATGCCTATGTGAGCCTTAAATTCCATTCGTGGATCTTATTTTCGTTCGAACTTGACCGTCTGCTAGCTGAAGTTTGATTTTAAAATGGCTTTTAAAGCTACACCAATGCTCGAGTAACCTCGGATTTCACACTTACTACATGCAACGCGCATCTGCGCATCAGTTCGCACATAAAGCGACGCCACGTAGACGCGTGCGCCTCATACAACCCCAATTTCAACGCTTACGTTGGTCGTTCCGCCCACCTACATGGATCACCTACCGTTCTCGTTCTGCGACTCGGTTGCCTCGTTGCAAAGTCTGCTTCCTCTCGTCGAACATCCTGTGGCAAACAAAACTTGGCTCGCAGCCATCAACGAGAACAAAGAAAATCGACTGAATGTATCGCTCAATATTGGCTACTACGATGGCGATTGGTCGTACTTACTCGAGTGCCAAACTGAGCCGCCGTTCTCCTGGCTCGATTTAACCTTCGAACATCTTCAGAATTTGAACAAAAAATATCTCCGAATCTGGCAAATCAGCGTAAACGGCGGTTCAGGATACAAGCGATCGTCGTTTGAAGAGATTCTGACTGTTGCCAAACTCACGATCCCCTACGTGTCCATGAGTTATCTAAATTTAAGGGAGGTTGACCAATTCGAACAAGATAAACTGCTTCAATTGCTCTCCTTCTACCGTAGTTCGACGATTTCTGCAATTTATACTAGGGGCAATATCAGACCCATTTGTGACGTTTTGAAGGAGCTTCTGCACTCCTCTGAAATATTGCACGATGTGTGGATCCACGATGCGAGCATCTCTGACGCTTTTCAAGCTAAAGTTGAAGAATTTGCGTTGACGAAACCGTTTACATATTTGGTCTTCGAACCGCAGGATTCTAAACTAAGTTGGGCCTTCTTTGAAAGGCTCTTCGAGAAGCGTATCGAGAGTGATTGGAACATTGGCTTCCATTCTGACAAGTTTGATTTCGATTTCATTGATTTGAAAGAATTCAAAACGGAGCTACAGATCTGCCTAGAGGATGGAGCGAATGCGTTTCACTGGAGACGAGAGGATGGCGTTGTGGTACATGTTCAAAATATCGTTTTCGAAGATGGAACAGCGGATACAATGCTGGTAAAATTTTGCAACTGATTAGCGATTAAATTGTGTATTGTTCTCCTGTTTTCCTGTTTTCTGTTTCGTTCTTAGCTTGAAGCGCTTTGCCACTTTGGCGCTTTCAATTCAGTTTGATTTCGACAATAGTAAAGGTTTAATTACCAGTTTTTGAGTCTTCTCATGTGCATTGTGTACACTTTGCCTAAGGGTCAACCAATAGACAGGTCGAGTGATAATAGATACGAAGGTTTTGATTGCATTTCGGCAGGCATTTCTTTAATTTAAGTAAAATTCCAAATGACCCAACTACATACATTCAAGTTCAGTGTTCGCACTACGACCATCGCTCGACCAACTGATTGTGCACACTGCCTGCCTGTCCAAGTCCGCGCTGCATCAATCGATAACCTCTGACCTTACTGGGGTCACATTTCTTCGCTTTTCTGTTGTCGTTTTTCCGTTCTATTCATGTCCACTCGCAAAAGGGAGCTTGCGTTCCGGTGGCTAACCGTTATTGTCGTCCATTTGGCCATTAATTTCCTCATCTATGACTTGAACAAACTCCCTGCTGATTACAACAATCCTTTCTACGTTGATACAAATCGAGCTTGGTTTATCGACAATGCGCACCGTTCAGTCGACGATCAGTATTTGGACAAAGCGCATGAAACGAGCAAGATTTTCCGCAATGAATTTCACTTTGTTTTGAAGTCAAACGCCGGCGGTAACGCGACGATAAGGAGTGGTTTGGAAGAAATCATTGATAAACACGAAAACTATCAAGTTAAATTGGCCAGACACGACGTGAAGAATTATCGAGTCGATTTGGTAGGTTTGATTATCAAATCAAGTAAATTAGTTCATTTTTTGATCCCATCTTAATCTTGCAGCCCATATAACAAGAAACAGGCTTGTTTGTAGAGAATAAGCTTTGCACGAGCGGTGGCAAGGCTTAGAAGGCCTGTTAGGATTGCAGCTGCAACGAGAAAGCATAATTGCGACAGACAAAAAGATCGATCTTGTTTCCTATTTTAATGCTTCTTCCATATAGGTCTACTGACGCTAAAAATTAGAATTTCTTTCTGTTTTGTACAGCTCATTAGTAGTAGGCTTATTCTTAATCCTTCAATTTTGCCTGCAATTTCAACTTTAATTTTGCCGCCTTTTTTCAATATTTTTCTCAATTTCAATATTAGTTTTGCATGTTTTTCGTTGCAAATATGCTTTGTACGAGGTTTAGCTTAGGACTGCAGGAACGAGAAAGCATAATGAGCAAAAATGATTAGCTTTTGGTTTTCTGTCTGTTTTGTATCAGTGTCTGTCGATCAGTGTCATTAGTAGTAGGCTTAATCCCATCTCAGTTTTGCCGCACATATTAGTTTTGCAATGGGAAACCGATACCGATTTTGTTGCACATATGCCTTGTACGAGGTTTAGAAAAGACTACAGGAACGAGAAAGCATAAATGACAAAAATGATTAGCTTGTATAGGTCATCCTCGTATAGGTCTACGTGACACTTTGGCGCCTAGAAATTCAACAGTCAAGCCAAGTACAAAGCAAACCTAGAACGAGTTTAAGGACACGTTTTAGGACACCTCTTGCCTCCAGTGAAACGCATTGGCTCGATCCTCTTGGCAGATCTGTAGCTCCGTTTTGAATATCTTTTATTTAAATTTTCTGTGTCCGTTCAAAAAGTTCAAAATTTTGCGGCACCGAAACGTTTTTGAGGTCCACTTGATGCCAAATTTCACGAAAAAATCATTTCTCATTATAAAGCAACCGTTTTCAGGCTCTACAACGCTTCCTAACCTTTTATCTTCGCGAAGCCTCATCTAACGCAAGCTACAACGCTGCAAAACGCTATGTGGTCGCTGTCGGAGATGAACGCGCGCTCGAAATCTCAAGATTTCTGGCTAGCAACTTGGACTGTTCTGCCAACGCATCTCTTTCCAATTATACAAGAATTGCCGACAAATACGACGCACAAATTACTGATTTCATCAAGAAATACTCATTTTCCACGTCAATGAGTGAGTTTAAATTAAATTCAACATTTAATTCGCAAAATTTAGACCTGTTTTGGCATGATTTCAAACTCAAAAACACGCCTGCAATTGCGGAAAGCTGCCTAAAGGAGCACAGCACTCCTGGGGGAATCATGGACGTTTACGCTGCCCTTGTGAAGGAGAGGAAAACGGATTGCCTACCGGCGCAAACTCCAAAAGCGAAAAACAAAATCCGCCGCCTACCAACCGCATTCCTCATTATCCTGGTCAACTTCTTCAGCACGCCTGTTGTATTCTGGGCTACTCATAACTTCACCGACTGTATCGCAGCAAGCGAGAGAGCTTGGTTTCGAGGTGTTCTCTTCCTCCTCTCCATTCTATCCGTCGTCCCTTTTTGTTATTTGTTCCACCAAGCTCTTCTGAGCACGATTCCAACGTTGAGAGAAACTCACAAGGTCACTATTGGTATCGTAGCGGCCGATGTGGCAATTTTGGTGTTTGAAAACTGTCTTTTGTGGAGACTAACGGCAAATATGTATTTTTTCCCATGATTAAATGAAAATGAAGCCAACACTGCGATTACATTTCTTCAGTTGACACAAAAAACGACCTGCGATTGGCTCACACTATAGAGCGCAATGATTTGAGCTTTGTGTCAGTTCATATGCCTTTTTGAGTCACCTTCAAACGTGCACCTATCCTTAGAAAAGTGAAAACATGAACATCAAAGTGCACATGAAAACGAACGAATCCACGCATTTTAACCGCAAATGATCTCACCTTGCGGTCCGCAAATATTTCGACTGCGAGAGATTAGGAACAAGTTCAAGTAAAAGAATCCACTTACCGTTTGCTCAGCCTGGTTCTTTAATCTGAAACGACTAAAATCTCAATTAAAATTCACTCAAAATTACTCAATTGTTAGACTGAACAATCAAGTCCATTGCAACATTCAAGACTAGACTGTCTGTCTAGAACAGACTCTTAGAATAAACTAGAATAGAGCCTGGAATCTGCCTAGAATAGTCTGCCTAGACAGAAAAGACAGAATAGAACAGAATTTATTCTTTTAGTCTAGTTTTTTTCGTTTTTTGCTTAGGTTTCGTAGCCTGGCATTTAGCTACATCGCTTACTTTTTGCTCATTTACATACCAAACAAAACTAAGAGCTATGTGCAGACATTTATTGAGGCGGCTAATCGTCGGGCGCTGAACTGACGCCTTAACTTAGAGTTTGTTTTGATCCCGCTTTTGCAGAAACTCTAACTGTGTGCATCAAAGTAAAGTTGCTTTGATATTTCAGAACAGAAAACGCGTTAATTTTCAACTAACTTAGTTTATACCAAATTTTCAAAAGTTTGGCGAGCTTTTGTTTAGTATAGTCATTGACACAACCACCTAGAGTAACATGACATTAGTACGCGACAACTCGCCGCCGCCAACTCGCCGCCGACCAACTCGCCGCCGCCGACTCGCCGCCAGGACAACTCGCCGCCGGATAAGTCGCCGCCGGCTAACTCGCCGCCGCCAAGTCGCCGCTGAATTTTTGATATCCCAGAGTTACATTACAATTTTAAAGATGAAGTAGTTATCGCTCTGAGCGTGACAAGACTTTAGCGCACTTGTGAATGGCTCGCTGCGCTCGCGCAAAATTCACTAGGCTAACCCTGCGGCAGCTCCTAGGCCTAAGCCTGCACTTAGTACGAAGCCTGCCCAAGTACGAAGCCCTAAGATTGCTCGGCGCCAAGTCGTCCGGCGCCAGGTTTTCCGGCGCCAAGTTGTCCTGGCGCCAAGTCGGCCGCGCCAAGTTCCGACCTGCTTCGAAAAATTAACTAGGCAACCCTGTGGTAGCCGTAAAATGTGATCATGTAACGCTCAGGGCGCACTGAGCAAGTGAAGCCCTACGAAGCCTGGTAAGCCAAAAAACTAGGCAAACCCTGCGAAAACTAGGCACACCCGTAGCGCCTAGGCCTAAGGCAGTTACAGTATGGCTTAGCTTAGAACGGAGCCAAAGCTCTCCTTACGGAGCCCGCTAATCAAGTAAAATTCCGGTGTCGATTTGGCGGCGGCGAGTTGTCCTGGCGGCGAGTTGTCCTGGCGGCGAGTTGTCCTGGCGGCGAGTCGGCGGCGGCGAGTCGGCGGCGGCGAGTTGGCGGCGGCGAGTTGGCGGCGGCGAGTTGGCGGCGGCGAGTTGGCGGCGGCGAGTTGTCCTGTTCCGACCTCGGACGTACCAGCTCGGGATGCGTGCTGAAGTCGGGCGCGTTGTTCACGTAGACGCGTCCAATGACGCCTTCGGACCAGATCTTCGACTCCGCAAGGTAGAGATAGCGCGATAGCGGAGAATCGTCGACCAGAAGTCGCGACGGAGTGAGATTCGGCTCTAGAAGGCTGCACCCGTAGAAGGCGCCGATGATGTACGTGGCGTAGACGAGGATGAGGCCGATACGCGTGGGGCGTTCTCGTCAACGACGTCGACTTCGAATTTTGTAGATGTTGGCTCTTCAAAGCGATCGATGGGAAGCTCGGAGCTAGATGAAAGAGAGGATTCTGAGGAACGAGCAGTTACTTCTTGTCGGGGGTCCATTCGCCGTGCGAGAGAATTGAGCTGCGGAACTTTTTTAAGGAACCATAAGCATTTATTGCGTTTTTATTTTCAAGCAAGAAACCACAAAGAAGAAGTCTTTATGATCCAAGATTTCACACAATTTGTGGCAGATTAGTCAACATTGAATTTCACCTCTGTCTTCTTTTTTCTTGTGCTTCCACCATCGCTTCAATTAGTTCACCTATAGTGTCGACGTAGATAAACTCCATTGCGCTCTGAAAATTGTGAAATTTATACCAATTCAAGGATTCGGACTTACTTTAAGTTTCTCGTCGATTGCTCTGTCAACATCCTCTCTGTTCTTACTTGGAAGGACGATTCTCCGAGCACCCCACTTATAGGCTGCGCTAGTTTTAAATAAACACCTCTGATTTTGAGAATCCTCCAGAAAGGGAGATCATTCCGGTCACAGCGGTATCGTTTCTGATTCGTCGGTTGGTGAAGAGTGAAAAGAGAGATAGAAACGTCGCACAGCCAGCTGACAATCCATCACCATCGTCATATGTGACTTTGAAGAGCTTCTAAAAATGGAAAACTTTAGTTATTCGCGTTTCTAGGAGCTCACTTTTAGAATTTCGGACGAAATTCCGAGTCTGTTGCGATGACTGCAACAGTAATTGAACGAAATGTTCACCATTAGTCTCCTGCCCGTTGTTTCGCCGATTATGATCTCTTCTTGGAGAATGTCGTTTGAACGAAATCAACAACCCCTTCGTGTCTTCATTTTTGTCGGCAAGAGCAAGAAGCAGATAACATTGTCACTACACCGACAGGTAGATGAGTGCTGTTCTGATATGGTCGGAGAGATGAATCGATCCACATTCTATTTTCTATTTTCCTTCTCTTGCAAATAATGCGATCGATGGTGTCTGAAGCAACTGAAATCTGGGGAATTTTTCCAGTGAATAGGCAATCGACATCAGCAATCCTCTGCACTTATCAATTCCCGCGTCACTTATACACTCATCGATAATCGTCCTAAGCAGATCGTCACTGAAGAGAAAGGCTCGTTCTTCTAAGTTAAGCGGTCCAGAATGAGAGGCAAAACGTCTGTCTTAATCAGTTCAATCTTCTTTTCCGTAGTTTCCCAGAGATCCTGTCTGGGCAAGCCGGCTGAACCATCCACCGTTACAAACAAAACGTTCGACAGGTCGAATGGAACTCGAATGCTGCGGTCTACAAACGACTGCGATCTTTTGTGACCAATGAGTTGCTTGATTATTGATCTCAACTTGCAGTCAGCGATTTCATCGACATTTTTGCAGAGAATCACCGGGTTGCAACATTTTGCCTTCCTCACAGCCTCCATCACGCGCCCCATTGACTGATTACTGCCCACCACGTCTCTCCAGGTGGTGTTCTTGTTGAATGTTATCGTTTTAACCGGTCGTCCGAGTAGTCTTGTCATTAGGCTAAGCTTCTCTTTGTCGACACGTTTTGATCTTCGTATGAACGAAAGACTTGGAAACTTGGCCGTTGGATTTGTCGCTTGGATGACCGCATATTCTGAGATCGCCTTCTCCGTTTTATCCCCCAATAATCGGTATCTTTTACAAGCGACCTAAACGTAACAGTTATATGATGAAAGCGAGGCGACATTATACCTGGCCAAGCAAATGTCTGGAGTATGAGAGAAGAAGACTCCCCAAGGGAGCTCGAAGATCTTTTCGAATTGCTCAAAGTTGCGCCTCTTGTTTTTGAAATCGAGGGTCAGTTCTCTCTTCAGGTCATCTCGAATCGGAAGTCGATCTATCCTCTGCCAGATGCCTTCTTCGCCTGCTGTAGTGATTGGGAATGTCATTGTCGATTTGCTGTGATTTGTTCGGTGAGATCACTTAAATGGAACCAAGAGTAAATGCGAAAGGCTGTTTGCATCGCTTGCTTGTACTGACAGTAACCTTCGCCGTAGAGGCCGTGATCGTACAAGGATCACCCGATCGTCGAAGCAAACTACGAGAACGCGAGTGGCGCGGAGTACGGGAAGAAGAGGACGATGCGATTCACGCGGAAGTCGACGAAGGAATCTCTCGAGGACTCGCAGTCGCTTTTCGTCGACTCCCACGGGCAATTTCTGTGGTTAGTAGTGGACGGGCCGAATAAACCGAACGCAAACGGCGATCGGGTGAGCATCCACCGCCTGAAGATCATTGGCTACAACCAGAGCTTCGAGAAACCAAGGACCCGTCGCCGTCCGGAGAGAAAGCGACAGGGAAGCCGACCAATCGGTAAAAAATCAGTTCTTTTGTTCGGTCTCCAACTTATGCATACATAAAATGCATCGATAAGCGCACTTCAAAAAGGCAAGAAGAGTTTATTCTCCGATTAACGCCTTTTGTGCCGTTCTAGACGGAAACCGGAGCGTTGGAGCCTAAAACAGAGGAACAAACAGGGTCTTAAAAACGAAACATGGAATCTTCACCCGCGAAGCGTCAATGTCCTCG